>JAECUM010022144.1:0-42270 GCA_016617855.1 Megalonaias nervosa | reverse complement strand
TGTATTTCTGCTCATGTTGAGATCACCATACATAATACCTCCAGTTCTTCTGATTCGTCCAGTAATCTCTCCCATGAGTGTTAGAATTGATTCCTTCAAGTTTTTAATTTTACTGTTTTTAGCAAACACCATTAAGTTATCTTCGGTCGCTCCTGGAACTTTCAGTATAATATCTGTCAACGGGATATTGGTCGTCTTTAACCGTCCTTGTTTATTCTGAAAAGCAACGACATCATTTTGGTCCTCATTTGCGAGACTCAAAAGATTAGAGAACTCATTCTCGACCTCGTCAAGGGTTGCATATTTGGATAAGTTACCTTGAGGATTGCCTCGTGCAGATCTTCCTTACATATCTACCATTGTATATTAATTACACTAAGACCTGTTTAAAACGTTGGACGACGTGGTATACCCTTGCACGACTTTATGAGGCGGTATTAGGGACCTTGACACAGCGTCAAGTACAGCAAGCACTTCACGGCCACATATTGGTGGATCAGTTATTGTCTGTGTTGGTAATGTTGAATACCAGATCGGAGTTTGAAGTCCGCCGACGTATTTTAAAAATTCATTCGGTGGTGCTAGTCCATACGAATGAAAATAAACAACTCCACGTGTACCAGTCGCGTATGCAACCCCGTGAGTACCTGGACCAGAACTTCCACCGAGATTAATGATACCGGTTTCAAGATTGATTTGTTCTTTTGGTAATTGATCACGCATAAAACACCTCTGAAATTTTTTTATGTTTAATTTTGATTTCAGCAATATTTTCATTCCACAGTTCCTTTTTGATGCTGATTGTAGCTTTTTAATCTGACCAGGAGTCAGAGTAACACTAACATGATGATATGACATTATAATATCATGAGCGATTTAATTACTAATCGTAACTACCTTCCAGTAACACTCAGAGGGCTATGCAATGGATCATGAGCGATTTAATTACATGTTTTCCACTGGGCATCAATAACTCTCATTAGTCCACCAACACCTTCAAGTATTATTGTTTTGTCTGAGAGTATAACAGCGATTGCTCCGTAACCACCAGCAGGCAGTCGTGCTACACGAGCTCGGAAGTGTATATCAACGACTGATTGTCTAAACAAATCCAAATGTTCCAGTGAGAAATAATAGATATGATATAATGTTGTGAAATCCCGCTGAGATATTTGCAAACCAGAATCAACATTCTGATCACGCCCCATAAATGTCATCAACCGATGATAAGCACGTGCAGCATGATTATTATCAAAATTCAACCACACTTCTTCAGACGGTTCTTGATGCTCATTTATCCTCAAAAAAAACTTCACTAACTCCAAGCGTGTCAAACACCATTGGATTTCATTCCTGCGAATCTGCTCTGGCATTTTCCTGAAATGCGATGAATGTATGTCATGGTGCTGAGACCCCCTGCTGTGATGCTATCTGCCATGTGAATAAACCAGCAACATTGCTTTGAATACTGTCTGTGGTCATCGTCAACCATGACAATGTTGATTTATCTCCTGAGTCCATGAAAGAGAGCAACTGTTATTCTTCATTCAGTGATGGAGTCATTGTTGGCATCCACAACGAAAGTTTTGTTGTTATTACTTTACCTGCATCTACCCCAGCAGCACGCCGTATTACATCATCGTCGGTGGCTTTTCTAAAAAGTACCACGGTGTGTTTTAGCCGAATATAACTTTTCTAACATGTCTGCAGAATACAAAGATATGTGATAATAGAATCACACGCGAAAATTCTTCATTGATACTTAACATTGATCTGCGTGCTGCGGATCCCAATTTGAAGTTTTCATTCATTGATGCAACTTCATTTCCAGCTGAATTCAGTGTTACGTTTCTGCTTTCGGGCTGATCGGTGGTATCCTTTGCAAACATCCTTGATGGACCAGCTGATCATCCCTGTACCTTGGAAGGCCAAGTATCGTCATAGCGACATCGACGTTTTCCAGGCATGATTCCGTCGATGACATATGTGGCACTGTTAAATAACGTCATGACGCCATTATTAACAAAACCAACTCGATCACGAATTCCGTAATCTGTATTATCTGCTTTCAAGAGTCTACCTTCAATCTCAATGAACGCCTCGGCGGGCAGAAAATACTTCGATGTATCTTGGAAGTGTAGTTCGATTCATGCACGTTTGTCTGGTTCTTGTGCGTCATAAGAATAATATTGATAATCGCGCACAGATTCATCCTTGAGAACTGGCGCATCCATGTCAAATGCTGGATCAGAGACACGTTTAAACATCTCTATTATTCTTGTTATCGTCTAACATGGAAGACCACTTCCTGCTATAAGACTAGCAGTTATATTTTTTTTAAATTTTTCTGACAGGGTCCACCAGCCAGCTCTGCTAAGTTTTGAGCTGCAGCTTGATTTATTACTTTACTGACGTTTGCAGGCATAACTTTAGTGCTGGGTAATTTCACTTGCTGAGGGTTTCGTCGTATTAATTGTGCTAGTCTATCCTTGATTGCTGAGAATGTTTTGCTAGCAAAATCACCAACAGCACCAATATCTTTATCACGAACAACGTCAATAACTTTCATTCCCAGTTGCTTTGCAATCGGTATTGATTGGGGGTATCCTTCTGAACAAACCGTGAACAACATCACTAAGCCCATCCCGTAGATCGCTTTATACGTAGGTAATCGCGAATTTATCACCCTGACCATTACAGGTCCACATTGAGCATTATGTATAATCATCTTATTTTTCTGTCACTGATCTAATTGTATACCCTCAATCACTACGGTAATAATCATCAACGATTTCATCAATGAGGGACCGATAAATATTAATGTTCATGATACAGCCTGTAAATAATCTCTAACAAATAGCAGCTGCTTTATTAATGATTTCTGGGGAATTATTACCGGCTCGTCTTCCACCAATTAGAATTTCTAGTCGTTCAACATCGGCAAGGACATTATTGAGACAAAGTTTATCAAGGCCACCGTTGGACAGACCACTTCTAGTGGCACTGGGGCCAGGGTCTGTATCATATCATTTTTGTTTTTCATTACCTGTTGTAAAGTCTGATTACATTTGTTTTTTTATGCTTATTTAATTCCTGGGTAAATTTAGCAAAATTTTTATCATCAAGTCTTACCCACTGAACATCATTAGCGACACCATATACATCTAAAGTCCAATTATCACGTTTCATATTTTTAACGTATTTGGGTTTTAAATACTTATCTCTTTTATCGTATCCATGTGCTGCAATATCTATTATTTGGTCTGGATCCCTGATAGCGCCATTACCTGACTACACAAACAGTTTCATTCAACATGTGAATTAATAATTTCTACATATGACATATACATTTCAACTACTGACGTGTATTTCAAACGGCACGATCTAAAACCTCGAAATAGAAAATATAACTTTCAATCACTACTGTTTAATTCAACAGATACAATTTAAAATCTCGACCTAGAAAATGCAGCTTTAAGGACAAGCATGATTGATAGAACACGTGAAACTGGAATTCTACATATGAAAATTTCAACGGCAATGGTCTTTTTGGACCAGCTTTTGTCCGCTACGGCGCCTCATAACTGCGTAAATTTATCTGTTATATTTATTTTTGGCGGCGATGGTTGTGGTTGAGGAGGTTGCGAGGGTGGTGGTAGAATTGTTTTGTCTGCTTTTTTTTCAAGGCTGATTCCCTCTCTTGTCTAGCTTTTTCAAGTTGCATCTTCATTTCTTCTTTTTGTCTCCTTTCTTGTCTTACTTGTTCAATATACTCGCGTACTGGCGGGTTAAAAATGTCAAACTGATTAACATCTCTCAGATCTAATCTGCGGCATATCAATAGCGATGCGATATACATCCTTAACCAAATCGGCATATTTCAGAGTGTTAACATATTCGCGTTTTACATATCTATCTCTATTACCATATCCAAATGCGGCAATATTAATTAATTGGTCTGGATCCTTGATGGCAGCAATACCTTCAATGGTAAATTTATTTGTAATGTTAGTTTTAACTTTTGGAGGAGGCTGAATTAACTTCAGGTTGTGGTTGAGGATGTTGCCGAGGTGGTAGTTGAGCTGCTTGAAGACGGCCAGCAATATCAACAGGTAATGTCTCAAGAGTTTTTTGAGCTGCCTCAGTTGCTATAAAAATTTTCTTTGTTGGTTCGACAGTTGGTTTAAACAACTGTTCCGCACTTTCTGTAAATTCCAACTAGGACTCCTGACGCTCTTGTAATTTTGGTTTGACAGACTCACAAACTGGAAGATACTTTTTAATTGCCTCTAGTCGCTGTCGAACTAGTTTAGTTGTACGAGATTCCATGGTTAGGATATTATATTAATAATAATAATGATTTAATTAAGCCACACAGCAGTAGGGAGGGGACGACCAACAGTGAGTGTCCCGGGTCGGTAAACGAGGACGCATAAAAATTTGAAAATACAAGCGTCAAAGATAAAATAAGAAAAATGAGCTAACCCGGTTAGAGGTCTCGGTTTAGCGTTACTGTCCTTCTATTTTCATTTTCTTAGGAAGCTTTATTTTCAAAAACGGATTGCTCGAAAAAGTGGTCTGTTCACCATCCCTGCTGCTCCCCACTACACTACTTTTATGCTTCTTATTATTAATTTTTCATGTACTTGTCATTTGTTTGTGGAACAATAAATATATCTAGTTTCCAGCTGTGCACGAATTTTCATATCCGTTCTATTTTGCGAGAACATTCCGTTTACTGTTAATTATTTTGGTCTGCGACACTTTTTTAAAAACTTTGTAGATGTCATCTTGTTCGTCACCTAGATTTACTCCTGTTCGTCATCTAGAGGTAACTCTTGTTCATAAAGCATGCCGTATATATCCAATTTCTCTTAAAATTTTCTACTTTGTGAACAAGAGGACCACCTATAATTGTTTACCTGATTTTAAATATTTCATCCATAAACTTTTGAAGATGCATGCTTTATTTTATTTTTTTTTACTTGAAATTCTGACCCGAGTAAAAAGTTCCTATGAATGACAAAACGTATCCAAATCATACTGTACTCAAGTCAAAACTTATTCACTAACTCAAAACTTTACCATATCAAAACATTCTCGAATTTTGTGATTTATTAAAATAAATTAATTATAATATAACATTTTGCTGTTCATCCACCGAATTACAAAAATGCAACGTATATTAATTATCACAGGCAAAAAGTAAACCGTGACAATTTGGTTCAAATTGGCATTGGCCCAATCATGCGTGCATCTGATAACTGTGATGATTTCTTTCCGTGTTTCTGCTTATAGAACACTAATTAAATTAAAGAGTAATATAAAATATATGGATACATTTTAGCAAATTATTCCTAAGATATTAAATGTTTACATTAATCAGATCAGCGCTCAGCGACAAATGATCTGCAGAAATATGATTACACATGCAGTAATCAACCTTAACCCAAACTGTAGCGCTTTCACCGTTTTCAGTCTTCCCGGCAACTTAATTAAGGACTTAATTAACGCAGTAAATGAACACCAATTGCATCATGTTGACAGTAGAATAAATTCACGTTCATTGCTGTTATCTTAGTGGGATGCTTTTTGTCCTAAAAGGAAGTGCACTGGCCGATAACTTTTGTTTTAGCGATACGAGTTCTTGTAGCTGTTTGCACGATAACCCCACAAAATGATATTTTTACATTAATCCAGTTAGCACTGATCATGAAACGGAGTCTGGCTTTATTTTTTTCGGCGACCAGGATCCATTCTTGCGCTTTGCACTAGGAAACATTAGACAGTGACACTTGGTTCATGACGAACGAATTTTATTTCATTGTTTTTCTTTTTGTTTTTGTTTTCCTTTCTTGGTTGTTGTGGTGGAGAGGTTTTTTTGCAAGATGTATGGAATTAATATAGTATTGGATATTGTTAATCGGATCATTTTGAACTACTTTTATTTTACTGGTAAGAGACCTATGATTTTGATATCATGGATTTAGCATATAAATGGATTTAAAATGACAAACATTTTGGGCGTATATGGATTTTATGAAACGAAGATGGACAAAATTGAAGTTGTCAATTTATTTGTGACATATTACGCTCGTAATATAATTGTATTTATTTTACACTCGTTTTGTCCTTATGTTATCTATCTATCTATCTACCTATCTATCTCTCTATCTATCTATCCGTCCGTCCGTCCATCCATCTATCTATGTATCAAGTTTGACTTATTTATTTTTCCAAAATGCAACTCCGTCTCACGGACGACATGTCACCCCTTACGGACATATTTGATTTGTAAATTTCACCACTTAGAGTACGGTGTTTAGGCTTTGCTTCTTGAGTTACTCCAACTTGAATTACTTAAAGGCGCCTCAATATCTCGTGAAATTTAAGCGGTCAATTGTTTTTACATTATCAGGGTATATTTTTTTTTTTAACACATCCATGAAAATCAATCTAAAGCCAACTAAACCTCAACCTCAGCTTAAAGCGACTTGCTTTCATTGGGTGCGTTTTAAACTTGTGACTTGGTTATGTTGCAGTTTAGGTACGTTTTAACTTGAGTACATTTTGTTGGCTTGAATACGTTTTGGTTTAGGTACGTTTTTACCTGCTTCCCTGTTCCCATACTGCTAATTTATTTGCAACATTTTATTTCCTTAAATGTATATTTGAACTACTTAACGTACCTAGAAAATAATGTTTTATACAAATGTATTTGTCACATTTAAATCACGGTAAAACTTGAAAATATTTCATTTGGTCCAAATCAGCCCGTAAGTAGGGGCGAACAAGCCTGGTCCGAATCAGCCGTTACCTGCGTTTTGTCCGTAACTGGATTGAATTTTCCTCTTCAGTACAGTCTTAATTCATATATTATTTAAACTAAGTTTGTTCTTGAGTTTCCAAGATTTTCTAACGAAAATTAAAGCCCCATAATAAAATCTGTCTTACGTTTTGTAATTTTTAATAAAACATGCAGCCTCATATTATTAACCAATTGAACTTAGTGTGACATTTCTGCACGCACGTGATTTCCAGCAAGTGCAAAATGGCGTTGGAGCAGAAAGGTTTGTAACAAAACTATTCAAGCCACTAACGAATATTGCCCGTAACATTGTACAACAATTCAGCGATTTTTAAATAGTTACATTAGATATTTTGAAAAAAGCATATTTTAATTTTTGTCTTCAAAATGTATTAAAAATTTATACTGGCCAATAATTTCTTATGTATCACATGTTTTCGATCATAAGCACTGCTTCAATTATTAGGACTTGTTTGTTTGAGAGGAATGACATTACCGCGTAGCCGCAGTAGATTCTGAAACATGCCTTAGTTGTCTAAAAGTGAAGTAAAGAAAAGTTATAATAGGTGTTCAAAGTCTTAAGTTTTACTTGGGCCGGAACGCTGTATTGTAGCGATACTGAAGTTGTCATCGGTACTTTTTAAAACTGTTTGCTATCGCTGCTTACATATAATTTGTAAAGTTGAACGTCAGTCGGGGTAATATCGGTCAACGTGTATTATCAGACAAACCAATAAAAATTAGTAAAACTATTTAACGCAAAGTAGTAATCTATAAATATATTAACTTTTGTAACATCCGACCTTACCCCGTCCATTATTTTGAAATACGACTATGTTCTGGTTAAAAAAGGTGAAAAATTTATTTGTACTCAAACGAGTGACTTTTGCAGCACTTCCGGTATTCAGATAGTTAATTCCAAAACCTTATTATTGCATTCCCGGAGAAAAAAATACGCCTGACACAGCTTATGAATCCGACATTGTATAGACCAATTCTGGTTATGTTTGACTGAATGTTTACTCTGGCGCTTGCATTGAACTAGCAACCCCAGCTGATTTTTCGTTGTCATTTAATTGCTTTTAAAACACTGTTAAATGATAGATCTCATCTCAAGCAGCATAGAACAGTTTAAATTTTGAAAATATCTCTACTAGAAGTAAACTTATGACATTTTAAAGTTGCCAATTTTCTATCAATTTGCTCACCTTTTTCCTTATAATAATATTGTCACACGTGATAAATCCATGGCACCAGAAAAAAAGGAAATTGAACATAAATTGATGTAATTTTGTTATTTTTAATGATAAATTCATAAAACTTTCCAGCTTTATGTAAAACAACATGCTGGACTCGTATTTGCAATTATTAAAGATGTATGTTTACAACAGGGAAAGTTATTTCAAGAAAAATCTCACCAATATTTAAATTTTGTTTGTAATATTTTGTGTGCTAACACACACAGCAATATGTTAATATATGGTGTTAAATCAAAAATGTTTCTTTTCTCCACAGCAAAACCATTCAAATAGAAATTTTAATAAAGTTAATGCTGGTAACTACGTATCAAATCCAAGGCTTTACTAATCATGGATTATGCATAAAATTTCAAGTTTAATTATTGTCATGGTAATTGGAAAATCTCATATTTTACTTCCTACGTTAATATAAATGTCACCATTCGGTTGAAATAATTGAGTTGTAAATTGTTTTCATTGTTGATGAAACACATCTTAGTCTGTAAAGTAGTTCTTCACACATCATTTAAAAGAATTTTTTTTTGGTTTTGTTTAAAGGATTTGAACGAGAAAACTAAATTCGATGTTAGCTGCGATATCGCATGGTTATGAAGAACGGTCGTCTTGACAAATTCTCAAAAGACGTTTGCTTTTAAAATAAAAGAATATATGATAAAACTTGATTTAGAACCATGTATTTGTTAGCCACAAGTTGTAGACTGTATATTATGGACATTTACTGATCGATATGGCCTTAAACTACTGGTTACAAACGTTTGTTTACTAACATCGTAATATATTCAAGATGGCGTCCATAGTACATGCTCAGCGAAGTACAAAAACTCAAAAGTCCTTACCTTTAAAGCAAAATCCGGCACACTAAATCTCCTTTGCAACAGACGTTTTATACATGAAATTAAAGATGAGAATATGTACAATCTAATGACGTGTGAAGAATGTTTGTAAACTTTGAGGATCGCGTACGATCGGCACTTGAATTTGCATCACTGTATCTTCAGCATGGCTTGTGATATTTTAATTCTTCAAATTCTGCACTAACCATCATTCAATTTTCTGATTGGCTGGAAATTTTCATGAATATTCATAGTTATTAACCCCGTCGCATAATTTTCTAAATGAACCACACATTACACACAGGTCAAGGCAGTATTGATTTTGTGCGGGAAGCGTAAATTACCTGTAATTTACTTTTCAACCTGCGATAAAGTGTAAATCCAAATAAATAACACTAACAAGTAATACATAATTAGAAAGATAATTTTATTGGCTTTTATTTCATATATATTTTATATCAGTCTTTAATACAGAAAGTTACTAACATATGGAAAAAGTGCAGTGACCATGTAAAACTGGGACAATTCTAAGGGATATATGCCCTGCACTGGGGTTGCTAATTGAACTTCGTTTGATTGGTTGACAAATATATAGGGGTACACCCGAAGGGGGTATTATCGGACATTTGAAATACATGTAACAGGTTATGAAGTACAACTAGTTGGTTAATATTTCAAATAAATTAAACTTGTAAAAGACAAAAACTACTTGAACTGATATTGTAGATGATTCAGTTGGTATTCCCAGAAAAACTGCATTGATAACATTTGTGATTAATTAATTAATTAATTAATTAAGAATCAAATATGTGAATACTCTACATTAACCCTCACCACTGAAAATAAAATCTTTTCACCAACTTGTTTGTTATTAGAATTATTATTATTATGTAAATATTTCATTTTAAAAAGTTTCAGCTGTCTGATCACATTTCATCAAGACTGTTTACATATGAGTGTAATAGACATTAAGATGTAATTAAATGTTATAACAATCCCTAGTTTGATAATTAATGGACTAGTAATGTAAAAAAGAAAAAGATCATCTTGAAGCTTAAATGATGTGATTTCTTTTATTGCACTTGGGTTAGTGGAAAAAGAAAATAGTACTTCCCTTTCTAGCAGTGTTGACATCAGCAATAACTGTGAATCTTTTTGTTAGAGAGCTCATTTCAACATATTTGAAACCCCAGTATGCAGTTGTTATACAGGCAGTAACAATCATGATAAATATAACCAAAATATTGAATATTTACATTGTCTTCTTTAATTTATTTCTTGTATTTGATTAAATTACATGTTAGAGTTTAAGCATTTTTTAAAAATAAATACAAATAAATGTCTGGGAATACCTGGAGGTGTCCGATTTTTCCCTGTATTGAGCCTCTTTTTTGCATGACCCAGAATGATCACATGATACATGTTATGTTCAACATCAATGCTGCAAAATAGTAATGAAGGTTATGTGCTAGCATGAATTCCATTTGGCAGGAAAAACTTAAAGAGACAAGTCTTATTACTGCATTCCATTTAATATTCATCTGAGAATACCCCAACTGACGTTATATGACATTCCCTCTTTCAATTCCTGTAGGGGGCCCTGAGTGGCCGAGTGGTCTAAAGCGCTCTCTGTTACGGATCACTGCCATCTCATCTCTGTCTTCATGGGTTCGAGTCTAGGATTCGGCGAATGTGGATATGTGAGAAAGCTAGCAAGTAGCTTCTCGTGGGTCGGTGGTTCTTTCTGGGGATTTCCCGGTTTGTTCCTCCACCATTAATACTGGCTGCCATGTATAGCCTATCATGTGCTGAAATATGGCGTTAAGCTCCACAACAACACCACCAATTCCTATAAAATAATCTGTGTCAGTTGAAGCAACTAATTGTAAATAAAACAGCATTTGGTAGCTGACCCAGATTAATGTACCATGGGGAAACAACTCTGTATTATTGCTGTATTTGCGTAACTTAGGTTTGGTAGCATGCATGGATTATAATAAACATAAATTGCAACTTAACTATGAGAAGGAATGTCCACGCTTGCACTGGCAGAATATTTCTACAAAAGATGAAAGGATCCAATGATCATATCGAACACACAAATGTAATTAAAGTGGAAATCCATGAATAACAACATTACACATTAGAAACAAATATTATTTAACTTTATATAAATTTTAAATGCAGTGTGGGCAAAGAAGTATAAATATATAAAAGGTTTATTATTATTATTGAAATATTACTGATTTCAAGAAAGTTTAACTGTTATTGTATTCTTATTTACATATGTTATTGATTATAAGAAGTATGATCAGAAGCAACATTTTTTGTCAGTATTTTGGTCCATATTTGCTACCGTTGAATAAAATTGCAAGCTTAACCTTGTAAGGGCATGTACATCACAGTTTATGACCTATTATCATCAAACATCAGATGATACACTGAATATATTTCCTAATCAAAGCCAATGCTGGTATAGTAAGTTTGACTGGAGTTTTGTATATGATGATCAACAGAGTTTAATGCACTTTAGAAAAAAGTGATGTTCATTCTTTTTAAATATAAACTTATAAAAAAATGCTGACATTTTAGAGGAAATTATGCTATAAGATATTGGCATCCTTACTGGCTACAGCTTTACATCTGTAAGCAACCGGTAGATGGCGTGTGACCAGAATTAATAGGAAAATCCTGTTTGCCACAATAATGCAGAGCCCATGATAATACAGCTTTGGAGAATATTGATTGCACAACTGTGTACTGGTAGTCCTACAGTGTATGATGTCTCCCTGATATTTATATTTAGGTCAGTGTCTTATTACATAAGTAAAGAAGTTGTGTAGCATATTCCCCAGTCGACTGATAGGGGAATGAGAGGCATAATTTTCAGGAACATCTCACAAACTTGGCAGCCCACATCGACACTTTTCCACAAATTCAGATCCCAGTTAACAGGTGATCAATGGAAGTCATGAGGTTTTTTTTATTTTGGTTTTGCATCCATTGGCAAATTCGAAAATTTTCAGATCCAGAAACTTAAGAAACTTGACCCAAATTGGCCAAAAAAATAATGTAATGTATGACACACGTTTAAAGAACACTGCAAAAATAAATTGATCATGGGCTGAATATGATCAGGATACAGAAAAAATGTTGAGTTCATTCTATTTGAATTCCCTGATTTAGCTGATAGGTCCAGTACCCTATTCTGTGACATGACAAACACCCGAAAACACGAAGCAGATGAATGTCCTGGGATCAGAATCTTTTGCACTGATCAACTTAGTTACATGCATAGGTTTTGTATTCTGCTTTAGAGTCCAATGGCCAGTGTTGTATTTATTTTTTTGTCTAATCCATCTTCTCATTGTTTAGTATTAAATTAAAATCTATTTTGTTTAAAGTTGAATGGAATCAGAATTTGATGGAACAAAGTCAGACATGAATTTTGTTTGGAAATATTGTTAAGCATAAACTGTGATGGTACAGAGTACTTGTTTACACCAATTTCGATTTGATATAGTGTTTTAATGCAATGTTTCCTGTAACGTAAGTAGGTTATTTAGTGCCAAGTCAAGAGGAGTGAAATGCCTTTCCAAAGGGCATACCGTGGTAACTGATTCCAACCATTCATTATTGGTTGGGGGTCCTGGGTGGCTGAGTGGTCTAAAGGGCTCACCGTTATAGATCACTGCCATCTCACCTCTGTCTGTGTGGGTTCAAGTCTCAGGTTCAGCCAATGTGGGTATGTGAGAAAGCTTGCCAGTAGCTTCTTGTGGGGTGATGGTTCTGTCCAGGGTTTTCCCTGGTTCTTCATCCACCATTTATACTGACCGCCATGTATAGTCTATCTTGTGCTGAAAAATAGCGTTAAACCCTACAACTATAACAACAACAACAACACTATTGGTTGAAAGTGATATTTTTAGTTACCCCACTTCACTATGTCACTGTTAGTCAATTGTCAGCTTCTCTCCCAGCAGACATTCAACAAACACCAGGTGATAGCAATTTTTGGCTACTAAACTCCACTGGGTGATTATTAGTCAATTGCTGTATTCCTCTGGCTGAATATTGGATAAAGCCATGTTTTAATACTGTATTTCTAGAGTATAATCATCTCATGTAACTACAGTATTATACATGCTAATGTATAGTCTGTTTGCAGATCAGGACATGGATTTTGTTTTGATTTGAAGGGAATTGCATAAACCAGCATATTTGACACATGGGGCAGGATATGCTGTCATTGTGTGTGGTACTACAGATGTAGAAATCAAACCAAAGTAAATCTGTAGGTCACAGGAGTTTAAACTTCTTTCCCGGGTTTCATCAGCAGCAGCTCATTATGCACAAATATATGAGTCTACATCAATGGAAGCTGTATGCTTCATTAGCCTAGGAAATAAGGTATTGTATTATTCTGACAGAGTAAGTATTGACTGTGATTCTTGGATTTGACAAATGGAGGTCAGCTGACTCCTAATTTGGAATTAATAGTTTGAACTCTGTCTGCTGCGAATACATTTTATAGATATCCGATTTCTTTTTTCCCAGTAGGTTATTTGTATTGGGATATTTCAGTGCTTGTGTCTTCAAAATTAACTTGTTCCAGGCAGCAGGCAGTGTGAATGAAGATGCTCTGAAGGATTTAATCGTGCTAAAATATAATGTTTTATTTCAGGACTTGGACCCTATGAGAGTCTCCTCAAGACCCTAACAATTGGTGATGAAGAATTCAAATATTTCAGCTTGACAGATTTGAATGATCCAAGATATGGTAGGAGAAAATCTAATAGCAGATCTTGTCCTTAATAATTATATTGTTTTGTTAAAGTGCTTTGATGGACTTTATTTAAAATTAATAGAGGCCGGTGATGTACTGAATTACAGAGGCCAATACATGTGTGAATTTGGCTGTGTATACAGTCTACTATCAGATGCTTCTGTTTGGTGAATCAGGCTGTGAAAAGCATTTCAGACTTTAATTGCTTATAAATATTACTTCTTATATATTTTTCATGTGCAACTGTGATAATATAATTTTAACATAAAATATGTGTTTGTTAATTATTAATTTCTTCTTGTGTCTGAAATCATTACATTTCAGACAGATCAGAATGTTACTTGCCTACTTAAAAGAATTCAAATAGCTTTTTTTGAATCATTGCAAGTACATAAAAGTATGGATGTTTGGTGCAAACTTGTGTATTCTGATTTCTAACCTGTAAAGATTGTCATGCTGGCTGAAAAAAATAATGCTAAAAAATGTAAATTTTATCACCCCACTGTTACTTGTGATGGATCTGTCGACCAGTTATGTGATGTTCAGCTACTTGTCCTGTCATAATACTTTCAGTAAATTAAATAGATGAGCTTTGTGGATCATTTTATATTGTGTTTGAATAAAGAAAATTTAAATACTTTTATTTATTCAACATGACAGATTTATGAATTTACAGACAAACCATCAGTGCCAGTCAGCTTTCACCATTAGATGAACACAATTTTGGGTTCTGTTTTTGTTGAAAACCCAAACAGTTGCACATAACATTCAGTTTGCACATGGCACACTTGCTATCCTGTTGTCAAACCATAATGTAACTGATCAGAGGTTGTTTACAGTTGATCAGGGTGCTTGCTAAGAATGTCCATAAAAGATGTTATGTGTACTGGTAATTTACATGATATGTGACAAAATGAGAGAATTCTTTAAACAGGTAGAATATAGATTTCATAGAAATTGTTTCTCTTTTAGTTACAAATACATGATGATCATCAAAACAAAAGAATTCAGTGAGGAAACACCAGTATTTTCTCAGCACTCTTGATAAATGATCATTTATGACTGGCATTGAAACCAGCCTCACATAACATATATGGACTGGAAGTGTTCATCCATGTTAAATTGTTGTGCGTAAACAGCTGTAATATTAATAAACATGACTAAAATACTAGATCAATTTATAAACTATTGACATGCCTGTAAGTAGCCTTAATATTGACATTTGGTCTTTGTGCAGTACAGTCAAAATTTTTACTTCTGACCAACCTGTGTGCAAACCATCTAACAATGATGGAACAAAAATGGCAGTCAAAAAACGTTAATACTGTTTAATGATTCTTATGTATTGCTGTTTTAAGAGGATAGCACTCACACGCACTTAAAGTGAAATACTGCATTTCCAATTAGGATTGTGTATAATTTGATTACTTCTAATTAACATTTGCATCTTGCTTCACATTTATGGAACAGAATTGGCAGTTATAGTAAAATGGCACTTGTCTACTGTCTAGGAAAGTTACACGATTTAAAATTCGTTAAAATCAGATTTTGAAAGAATTTACATTGAATACTCTGAGAGACTTTATTGCAATAGCAACATCAGATCAACAATAAGGACCAAAAAGTGTCCTTTGACATCAAGTGCTTAGTTCAGAAGTCACCCTAAGCAAGTTGGCATGCCAGAGAGTGAACATTAACAAACAAGTGGTGTATAAAGAATCAGTGTTATATATTGCAAATGAAAATAGTGCAACAAAATATAACTATAGGACTTTATCAGTGTTTAAAGTACATGGATACATTTACTAATACATCACAGACCTAACATACTAAATAATTAATACGTTGTGCATAAATATTTGTTTTTAGATTACATCAGAATTACTGGTGGTGGCCATACTTTTCTAGAAAGTTGGCAAATTAAGGGTCAGTGAAGAAGCTGAATACAAAATATTTTCAACAGATGTGGTACAGCTATTTCCAGCATGAACCCTGTTAATTGCTGCCTCCCAGATATTTTGTGAATTTTAAAACAAAAATAATTTTTTGATCATCCTTGTTACATGATTTACATTTTCTACCCATATAAGTTTTAATACCAATTTAATGGAAAATGAAACAATGATGCATCTTTTATTGTTTTGTGGACCGCTCCGGTGGCGTAGTGGTTAGAACATCTGCCTCGGATGCAGGAGGTTGTGGGTTCGGTCCCTGGCAAAGACTTATAATTGTCATTAATTAGTAGCCTAGCTATTATTTGACCAGTAATTGATATAAAAAGATTTAAACAGCTTACTCCAAACTTCTGAACAGAATGAAGCAATTAACTTTAATGTGCTTCAGCGACCACAGTGGCCATCATGAGAATCCCTTTACAGATACCGCACTTCTGATGAAGCAATGGCCATACTGACAGCAGTTTGTTAATTTTTGAAACATATTTTGCAATATGTAGTTCCTTTATTACAATGCTGCTGATGTAATTTCCAAATATGTAATACTCAATTTACTGTCCTAATAGTCAGCTTGTACATATTTTTTATGGCTGCATCTCCATAGATGATCACTAAAACATGACAGTAATATGTATATGATTATAATAATAATAATAATAATAACAATAATAATGTGGACTTGGTATGATGCCTAATTTTTAGAAGCTTTAAGCACTTTACAGTATTATATAACACGTTAAAATGTATACAATGACAAGATTACAAAAATAAACACCAAGAAGTTGCAAAACAATAATATGCTGACAATAATTAGGGAACTAAACATTATTAAATCTTTAAGTTTGTTCTTGTAGTTGAAATAAGTGAATTTTAAGAGCACTCTTGAATGAGATGAGTGTCCTTGTGTCTAAGATCTATGGGCAGTTTGTTGTTGTTTTTTTTTCCAATGTAGCTGGGCTTTGGTAAGCAAAAGAACATCCATGTGACTTTGTTTTGAAAGTAGGACGAATGTGAATGCGAGTGTCGAAAGAGGAGCGCAAGTTTCTAGATGGGGTATACACATGGGTGAGGTCAGATATGCATATTGCGCTGGAGACAGTCAATGAAAAGTAGCATAGTGAACAGATTTTATGTTTGATTCTGGATTGAATGTGTAGCCAGTGAAGGTTATAGAGCAGGTAGAGATGTAATCAGTTCTTTGCATTCTAAGGATGATCCAAGCAGCCGTGTTCTGAACGTTTTGAAGTTTTTGTTGTAGATACTGAGACAAACCAGATAGAAGTTAATTACAATAATCCAGTCTTGAAAGTACTAAGGAGCACACAAGTATTTTATTGAATAAACCGAAAGTAAATGATGTGTCTTAGCTCCAGATTTGCAGCCTTGCATAATTTCATTAGATGTTGGTGTAATGAGAGTGTACTGTCGAGACAGACACTTTGGTGTAATACTTTATAAATTTAATGTTGGCATGCTGATAATTTTTGTTTGAGGTAGAAAATATGGATGAGAAGTCTTTGTGTGGTGATCAGGATGGCTTCAGTTTTATCATTGTTCAGCAGCTTGTTACATGTCATCCATGACTTCACATTGGAAATGTGGCTCTCTGTGCCTTGGATGGTAGCCTCAACTTCAGCTGGGTAGCTAGATTGTGAATGAAAATGCTGTTGATCTGACCTCTGACATGGCAACAATAGTGGTCATATACAAAATCTTGGTATCACTACTGTCCTTGAACAAATGGTAACATCAACACTTGCAGTATGTAATTAGTTCTGATTCAGAATGATGTACAGTAATTGCCAACATATCTGCTTTTGTAAAGGAACCTAAAAACCAGATCTCCTTTACCCCCTTTTCATGTCAGAAGCGACTGTTTGTATATTTTGTACTTCATTGAGGTTATAAACATAATGAACAGTGCTCAGAAAATCTGATAGCCTGATGCCCAGGGCCCCTCTAATTTTAGATTGGGCCCATCCTGTATTCTAAGTGAGGTGCCTGTCAGGCTTGTCAAAATAAAATTAATTTGCTTGAGGAAACTTTGATTGTGCTGGTGAAAAATGTGTAAATGTATTTATCAAGATGTTGACATATCTGCTATTATACGGCACAATCAGAATCGGATCACCACTGTCCTACTGAAAGTGAGATCAGATTTTAATCAAATCGAAGCATGGCTTGTCATGCTAAAAGTATGATTTTGTTCTCCCAAACTACTGACACGGTTGTGTGTCAAGAAAACACAATTTTCAGTAGTCTTCAAACAAAAAAACAACAACAAAAAACCCACATGTAGCATGCATATATAAACAGTAAACAGTCATGATTGGAGTTGATGTAAAATTATCCCTTGGGAAGTTTAAATAGCAGCAATTAAAGGCATTTCGCATATTACTTAATTGGCTGACAATAGTGAGATGTACTTGAAGGCTGCAGTGGATGAGTCATTGTGCTAATTTGCATAGGTTGGATCAGGAAGTGGAACAACCCATTTTAGGTAAATATAAGAGATGTTAGATGTGTGCACAAGAACAAAAGTTATTACATATTATTTGCCTTGAATGAGAATGTTTAAGCCATATGTATGATATTTTTGACAAGTTTGTGAACAGCAGCAACATTCTTTGAAGTTGGATTTTACTGCATATATAGAATGCAAAGCATGATCATTTCAGTTGTCGGAATAGTGTTAAAGTGTAATTTATTTTTGAAGCTGATGTATGAAGCAATTAGCTATCAGCAAAGCCCAACAAAAATAAATTTCAGAACTCTTGGTTGATGGACTTTTATTTTTTGAAGCACGCCAGCGAAAAAAAGAAAAAAAAAAGATAAGGGGGGGGTGTGGCTTTTAATTCTTTGCACATACTGCAAACAACACATGGACATACGTCAGCTTGATTTGCTTAGAGAACCCAACAGAAAAGTTTACACAAAAGGACTATCCAGTCCCTAGTGAGTGTAGTGATGACACTAAATGACACTTGCATTACCGTAAATTTATATTTGAATTGTAGCTATTGCAATGTTGTGCGACAGTATTAAAAGAAGGGGAAATTTTGGGCACGTGGAAATTGGAGTCCAGCCTTGAAGAATTTCAGTAAGGGCTTACGAGTTTATTTATGTCACCAGCCAGGGGCCTGTGTCTAAAAACATTTTTCTCTGAGCACTGATGAATTGTGATTAGTTTTTGTGTTTTGTTACATTCCAACAAGTAGCACTGTGACATTGATTTCAAGGTCAAGGGACTTGATCAGTAATGGCATGTGAGGATGACAAGACAAACATTTATAAATGGCATCTTGTGGAAATATATTATCTGAAGAATACCTTCAGTGATGACTCTTCATTAATTTTTATGTTTAATACAAATTAAGGATATAACTAAACTTGGTTTATGGGTATATCTTGACAGTATCTGAGTTAAGGGATCTTCTATCCATGATCTCAGGTTCAAGGTCAGTGACCATGAAAAAAAATTAATACAGTTGTGGACCATGGATTTAAACATAGAAATGTTACAGAATTTCTTATGTTAGAGTTTATCAAAAACGTATGACTGGTGGAATGAGTACTCAGAAGTTAAAATAATAAAGGGACAAAAGATTCATTTCTGGAAATTCTGTCAGGCCAGTAGTGTGTGTGTGTGTGATTTAAATTTTTAATGTAGCTTTAACAATTTTAGTCATATCTCTATGATGTCTGCAGTGTGACAGCTTATAGTGATGTCTAGCACTGGGGCATCATGCCACAGGAATGTAGCATCATGTTCCACCCAGACACATTATTCTGACACCAGGCCAACCAGTTCTAACACTAAACTCTTAATGCTGATTGCCTAGCGAGGCAGCTGCTAGTACCATTTTTTTGTTTTTGGTATGACTTGGCGAGGGTTTAAACCCACGACCTCCTGCTTCCGATGTGGACACTCTAAAACCTAGGTCATGTCTGGCCATTAGAGCTTCAGTCCGTTTCAGGGACATTTGTTAAACAGAGTGTTTCTGTATGGGGATTTCTAACATTGTGCTGGTTTCCTTTCAGAAAAATTGCCATTCTCTGTACGGGTCCTGCTAGAGTCTGCAATACGTAACTGTGATAACTTTCACATCTTGGAAAAAGATGTTGAGAACATACTCAACTGGGAGGAAAATCAAAGCAAATCAGTGGAGATTCCATTTAAGCCATCCAGGGTCATCCTTCAAGACTTCACGTATGTCAGCATCCCAGTAGTAGGATTTTATAATCTAATACAAAAAGAGATGTCAGTGTTATTGCCAAAATTTGATTTATTGTGTAATTGTAACAATATACAGGTGGGCATGAAAAACTCATGTCTTTGACTTAGAAATGAGAAGTTACAATTAGCCTAAAAAGTGATAACTATAAGTTATAAATGTTCAGAAAAAAGAAAGGTAAAAAGAAGTTTATTACAATATGGTTGCTCTAATAGATCTCAATCATGAATTTTGAGGATTTCATCGCAAGGCTGATCACATTTTTATTTTCAAATACTTGTCCAGGACAAGTGGTTTTGGAAAATTCACTTGTCCCACTTGCAATTTTACTTGTCCCAAAATTTAAATCTTTTGCTTAGGTTTGATGAAATGTATTTTAATCAATATTAAAAACAAAAAAAAGAATGTGCAACATATTAATTATTTATTTCTTCAAAGGTCTTATTCTTACTGTGTATGTATCTTATAAACACTATTTCTTGCTCAAATATTCTATCATCAATACTTCCATCAGCAGGAATGGAATTCAGACATTCACTAACTTCTTTTCTTGAGACTTAATTGGTAGAACAAAGTCTCTTCTTATAATTGGCACCAAGTTTAAGACCTATTCTCCTGGAGTGTACACATTAAAAAAAATTTAAGACTCACTGTTATTAATTGGTTCATGAAGGAAATGGACAGATATGTTGATAAAGTACTTTTCTTCAATTTTGTTGCATTGATTCATTGGATAGAAATCAAAGTCTGATCTGCTCATGAGTGTGTTAAATAAACACAAGGTTGTTTGAAGCACAGCTAATTAATCATGCCAGATTTATTTTGTTTGAAGTGTTTTGATTGACTGATAATTTGGTTGCTTAGCCCAATATGCAGTTCAGTAGTAGTAGAACTCAAGCACATGTGACAGTTATCAAAGACCACTTACTGTAGCATCACAGGATATGAACAAATAAATGGAGGTAGATTGAGACATTCAGTATGCCCAGAGGGCATGAATGGCCAGATAAAGGTAGATAAAGTGATTAGCATGTGAAAATTAGTGCTTGTCTGAGTTGTTTTAAAAATAGGAAAATATACTTGTGCAAGGCTAGATGAATGAATGAGTGGAGGCAGATTGAAGCACTTAGTATGCCTAGTGAAAAATGTACTAGTGCCTTGGAAAATTTCACTTGTCTGACTTAAAAAATGTATAATCCTGGACGTTGGACTATGGGATTAGATCACCCCAGCAGTGATACATATTTTAAGCATATGACTTTTCCACACACAACTGGAGTGATCCAGTACCATCGGACTTTCAAGTCATTGGACCGGCCCTACTAGTTTTACAACTTAATGTCAAGGGTCTCTCAGCAGCCAAACAAACCATCATCAGCACTATAGCCCATCATCATAATGCTGACATAATCTGTCTGCAGGACACTCACATAGCAGACCAGGTAGCAGGACGATACACCATTGGAGTCTTTGACCTCATCTCATCAACGCCAGACTCCAAATTCGGCCATGCAATGTATGCACTCACTGACATTACTAATACCTCTCCAGTTTCCTCCACCAGATTCTGCAATGTTATCCAGGTTGGAGGGTACAAGATTGTTAATGTCTACAAACCGCCCAGCACCCACTGGGACTACAATATGCTTCCAACTCTTGAACACCCAGAGGTCTATATTGGTGACTTCAATAGTCATCACCCTGACTGGGGCTACTTGCACCCCGATCAAGACGGGGAACACTTGGTTGAGTGGGCAGTGAACAGTGACCTCCTTCTGACCCAAGACTCCAAGTAACATGGGACCTTTCACTCTGCAAGATGGCAAAATGACTCTCACCAGACCGTTGTTGGGTTAGCTCCATTGGTGACCATCCTCAGCCAGCAAGCCAAACAGTTCTAGATGACTTCCCCCACAGTCAGTACAGACTAATACTTATCCATACTGGACTTTAACTGCCGACCGTACCCAGCTTTCCACAGCGGTGTTGGAATTTCTGCAAAGCAGATCGGATGAAATACAGTGACATATTGGAGTGAAGCATAGTCACTATACCATCTTGCTGCATTCCAATTAAGGAAGCTTACCACCGCTTCCAAGGATCCATATTCAAGGCAGCCACTCAGTCTGTTTCTTGTGGCTGTTGTCCAGTCTATACACCCTGTTTGGATGAAGAGTGTTGGGCTCTT
Organism: Megalonaias nervosa; assembly: GCA_016617855.1. Lineage (NCBI taxonomy): Eukaryota > Metazoa > Mollusca > Bivalvia > Unionida > Unionidae > Megalonaias > Megalonaias nervosa. The sequence goes on along the minus strand of JAECUM010022144.1, from coordinate 20,206 downwards.
CTCAAGGAGTATGAAGCATCTGGAGACCCAGACTTGGCAGATCACCTGACTGAATCCCTGGACACTGCCAGGTGCACTCAAGGGGAGGAAACTACAGGGTTACTCAACTTCACGTGCTCCAGCCGGAAATGCTGGAGCTTGATTCACTGACTTGGCACCACTCAGCAACCACCAGTTCAAGTCCGCCCTGTTGTCAAACCAAATGATGTCGCTAGCCATTTATGACAAGTGGCAAAAGCACCCCTGGACAAACAGCACCGATGTCAAGTATGAGATGAGTGGCAGCAATACTGCTGTCAGAAGTCAGATAAACTAGATCAAAATACTCCAGAGGCATTTACATCAGCAGAATTTGAAAAGGCGTTCAGCAACATCAAATCAGGCAAAGCAGCAGGATATTAAAATACCCTGCCTGAGTTCCTGACACATCTTGGCTCAAAGGCAAAGGGTTGTTAGGGAAAAGTGCATGCTGACTTTGTGGCACCAGGCAGAGATTACTGCGATCCCAAAGCCTGGTAAAGATCCCCATAATGCGGCAAGCTATCGGCCAGTCTCCTTGCTTTCAGTCTATTTTAAGGTACTCAAGCGCCTGATTCTCCAAAGAATCGGTCCGGATTTGGAGAACATCATAACTGTTGAGCAGGTAGGCTTCAGGCATGGTCGCAGCACTTCTGATCAAGTTCTTGCCCTGACTACATTTGCTGAAAGAGTTTTCAGGAGAACTTTAAAACTGGAGTTGTTTTCCTTGATCAAACAGCAGCATATGACACTGTCTGGCATGCAGGGCTGTTGTTGAAAATTTACAGAGTATTGCCTTGCTGGACAGTTGAGACTATTGAACTGTTCCTTCACGACAGGTGCTTCAGAGTGTGCATCCAAGAGAGCTGCAGCTCGTGGAGATGTCCGACTAATGGACTCTCACAGGGTCTGTTCTTTGCCAAGTCTGTTCAATGTTTATATCAATGACTTGCCTAAAACACAGTTGTGCAAGTCTATGTACAGAGATGACATTGCTCTTGGGACCCAAAGTAGCTCATTTACTGAGTTTGAGGAGGTACTGAACAAGGATCTGGAAGAAATGACGGACTTCTTCAAGAAATGGTGCCTACAGCCAAGTGCAACAGTCTCCAGCACCTTCCACTTTAACAGTGCAAATGCGAACCATGAGCTTTGCATCCTTCTCGGTGGGCAGCACATAAAACACGACCCAACACCAGCATACCTTGGTGTGACTCTGGACAGATCACTGACATTCTACAACCACCTGAAGAAAACTGCAGCAAAACTGAGCACTCAAAACAACCCACTCCACAAACTGGCTGGCTCAGCCTGGGGTGCTAGTGCTCAGACACTCAAGACATCATCACTGGCCCTCTGTTATTCAACAGCTGAGTATTGCGCTCCTGTCTGGGCCTGATTGTTCTATACCAAATTAATTGACTTCCAGTTCAATACAACAATGCACATAATCTCTGGAACACTATGTCCTACTCCTTTACTGTGGCTGCCAGTACTCAGCAACATTCCTCCTCCACTTCTCCGTTGCCAGGAAGCAACTACAAAATTGCTGGCTAAGATCTATGCCAGTGAGAATTTACCACTGGATGTGGACATCACTTTACATTCAGCAGTCTGCTTGGCTTTGAGATATCCAATCTGGTTAGGTCCGTTGTTGGAGGATATGAGAGCTGTTTTGGCATGGAGTGATGAGTAGTCTTCAACAGATGTTGTAAACCACTCCCTCATAGCTGAGCCATCTGTCTGCCCTCCTGGCTTCAACCTTCCATGACATCTGTGGACCACGCTGAACCATTTCCAGACAGGACAGGGCGTTGTGCAGTCAATCTTGTACGATGGGGCCAGGCCACTGACTCATCCTGTAGCTGCTCTGCTCTGCAGACCATGTCACACATTGTTAACAACTGCACCCTGACAAATTTTCCTGGTGGACTGCAGGTTCTGCACCTTGCTGATGATGCGAAATGGCTGGGCATACACTGCACATGATAAATAAATAAATAAATACTGGAGTGATAAATGGAAATGATAGGTAGAAACATTAATTTCCAGATGGGTAAAACTAGAAGTCTGCAGTACAACATCATTATCACTAAGCTTTTCTCAGTTATCAGTACTCCCCATTATTACCTACATGAGATAGAAGATTAGTATCCACCCAAGTTGCATTGATGACAGGTGGATAAAATGGGCAAAATTTTTAGTTGGCTTCTGAGTGATGGGCTCGAAATTGACACTAACAAGCTAGCATTTATTTCTCTCCTCCCAAAAATGAACATGTAGTTTCTTACTAGTGATAGTTTGAAAGTATTTTTATACAAAATATTTGCAGGCATTGAAAATAAATATTACAACTATAGAATGCTGTTAGTAATGAAAAATTGTAATTTCAAGCCCAGGAGTGGAAGGATGTAAAAGGTTGAATCACTGCTTTACTTGTTAATGTCTCATCTGAGTAAGTGTGGTAAGATGTATGTAATATTTCTCTGGTGATAGTATGTTAAAGTATATGCTTCCTTATCATTTGATTGTTGCAAAACAAAATGAATGGTTTAAATTCTATTAGGCTAATCAATATTTCTTTTATAATGCAATTGGGAATAATTTTCCAACACACTAGAACCTGTCTTGATATACCACCCCTTCTACTGAAAAATCATGCTTTCTCAAAACAGGTGGTCTCCATGCATACATGTGATTCTGCTAGCCAAAAATACCATTTTAAAGGCTGTCTGTTGCACACAGTTTTATAGTTGAAATCTACAACTTTTGAAAATAAGAATTTTAAACAAAAATTAATTAAAAACCCCAAACACTGTATTTTTACATGCAATATCATGCATTAGAGAAACCAGACAGAACCAGTCTATTGGGGACCAGAAATGCTCACCAGTACAACTGGTGCAATGAACTATTAATTGATTGCCTTATTGTTGGAATATGAGGAGTTTAATGACTAATATGGGATGTCTTCCAGGGTGTTATAAGTAATAAAGGAATAAAAGGTGGTCATGTCTTCTGAGCCTTTGATGGAAATTGGTTGGCAGTTGCGGGAAGGGAGATAGGATGGAGAGACAGACCATAATAAATTATTTTGGCAGACATACAAGAGTATGTATTTTGATATTTTTTCATGTTTAATTGTTATTGTTAAAGATGCACTGAGAGGAAACCACTGGCTAGGAAATATTAGAAGTTTAACAGTGCTTGGATATAAGTGTTTTAACAGTGTGCAGGTGAGTAGCAAATGTCCCGAGTTTGCACTGTGTGTTTCAGAGGTATGCATCTTTTGTATTTCATGTATATGAATTCGGTCTAATCCTTAGATAAAATAACAGTATATTACAAGATAATTAATTTTAAAGTTGGGATAAATTATTCATAAAAAGAATAAATTACGTATTTTTCATTGTTTATTAAATGTCTTAATCATTAATTTTTCAAAAAATTTACAATGGTGACACCTGCCAACAGATATTTGGATCAGAGCCATGAACAAAAAGAAGTTCTTCAGGATGAGACTTGGGAATACATCCTAAGTCCAAGTCAGGAAGTTCCTCAATGGAGTGAACATCAATTGGAGGACTATTGTAGAGCAGTCATTAACCCAGCAACAGGAAACTGAAACTAAAATTTCTTTGCCTACTGCATTGTTGTTCTGTAATCACAACAGTCTAATGCTGATACATAGAGGACGTTATCCATTCTTCACAAGATACAAAGTGATTCAGGGGGAAATCAGGATTAGTGAGAGTCTATTGAGAGTCTGTTAAGTGTGGAGCTTAATAATCACAGTGAATGTCATCAGTGGTCACCAGGCAGTAATTGTGTAAAGGAAACTAAATGCTCTTGAATGGTATTAAATAATCTTTGCAGTGAACTATTAAGATAAACAACTCTACCATTTCATTAATTGACAATATACTGACTCATATTAATTATTGTTGTAACATCAGAATCTAAATCCAGTTTATTTTCAAACTTGCTGTTTTATATACTCAGGGGTCACGCTACCAGGCGAAGTGGGTGATTAAGTTGCCTAAAAAATGTAAACTTCGCCATCTTCTGTTAGGAAAGTGAAAATGACTTCACCCTGCGATTATTTTAGAGGTACATTGACGAATTATACCTTTTGAAATGCCCCCTCACCTTAGGCAGGTTTATTCAAGTATTGTGTTGTAGCGAAAGGTATGCTTCATGCCATCAGTAGCTAGGCCTAGTTTTGATATCAATTACGCTGACAAACAACCTCTTGCACATTCACAGGCATATGTTTTGATAGCTGATTGACCATTAACCATTTCCCGAGTTTACAACTAAGGCCCCTATCACTACCCGATTTACGCATGTTATCCTTTGATGACAAAAGCATACAAACCTGTATTTCGAAACTTTAACAATAGTATGTATATAGCATTTGTATTTTAAGAATAAAATCGGTGATCTGGATATTTTAACTGCCTCTTGTACACTCTTTCGTCATAAAATTAGTTTGAAACTGTAAGTGTACCAGTAATGGGGAAAAATGGCGGACATCACTATTTCTGGGAAGTACCAGTTTATTAGATTGTCTGTTTTCATAAATCATCGAGCAAACATATGCAGACAAATATACAATTCATAGAAAGCAAAGCCTAGGTATTATGTTATTTAAGATTTAACTTTAAAATGCAGTTATATAGGTCAGAAACATATGAGACAATGCTATATTGTGGAATTTGCAAGTAGCGTTGTAAGGTCAGAGTTGTTTTTTGACGTGACTCGTATTTGTGAAAATACAGAAAAAAGCTGTGAAGTAGATAATATTTAATCAGTGCCTAAAATTAATACAAGTATTTAGACAAATAAATAAGCCATAAATTTGCAATCCTATCATGGACTATTGTAATGAAGCTATATAAAGTGGGTGATTACATTACGAAAACCCACCGCTCTGGTGGCCTAGTGGTAGAGCGTCTGCCTCGGATGCGGGAGGTCGCGGGTTCTAACCCCGGCCGAGTCATACCAAAGACTTTCAGAAATGGTACTAACAGCTGCCTTACTTGGCGCTCAGTATTAAGAGGTTAGTGTTAGGACTGGTTGGCCTGGTGTCAGGATAATGTGACTGGGTGGGACATCATGCTACATGTCTGCAGCATGATGCCCCAGTGCTAAACATCACTATAAACTGTAACACTGCAGACATCATAGCGATATGACTGAAAAATTGTTAAAGCTACGTTGAAAATCTAAATCACTCACACACACACATTACAAAAACCCCTCCTTCTAAAAATAGATGCACTCACATCTGTGTTGATTTGGTTGGAAAGAGGGTTTAGTTCATATACCGACTATAAATGAGCAATGTCTGTAATTTTATGCATTTTAGTGTGTTATGTATGAATAGTTAACGGTAATGTTCTATCCACAACAAAGAAATGAGGACACTTGTGCATTTGTCCTTAAGTACATGGTACAGTGGTTGTGTCAAATGCATTTAGAAATCTTTGAAAGTAACACTATTGTTAACTTTTAAAAAGTATTTAAAAAAAATAAATACAAAAATATAAGAAGATTCGATTTAGGGTAGTTGATTAAGCATTTTTACCAACTTTCAATTACAATAATGTAATCTAGTTACTCAGTTAAATTTTGTTACAATGCAGTTTCTGTTATTCTCTTTTAGAGTCATATGGCCAAAATAACTAAGAAAATTTTCTACTAGAAAATAAAGTATTGCTTAAATCCAGTGTTAAATGCAAATATGAATTCAAATAATAGAACACACATTATATATATATATATATATATATATATATATATATATATATATATATATATATATATATATATATCGCGTTTCTTGCTTCGCATCTACTTCTTCCATTTGAGCTCTCACTTCTCCCTGTTCTGCCCAAAAGGAGAAGTCACTTTTCCTTAAAATTCAAGTCTAGCTTGACCCCTGTATACTATGAAGAGAATACATATTATGACAAAAAATTTCATTTTTGTTTTCAGTCCCCTTGAAGAATGTAAAAAAAAAAATATTTACTGGGTTTGAAGCCAATCTACTGATCAAAAGTTGTAAAATCTACTGGTTTGAGATCTAGTTCTGTCACATGTATGCCCATAACATGTGATGACACTGTATAATCAGTAATTCTTTGCTTGGAGTCTCAAGATTTGCATGTCTCATGGCAGTGGTCTTTTGAGACAGATTTTATACTGTAAAAGCTTTTCTCTAAAAGTTTTTGCTTTTGTTTATAAATTGCTTTATTTTCCAGACAACCATGCTTTGAAAAATTGTTAAAAACAGTATTTCATGAGGTTTCAATACACATCATGTGTACAAGCAAACACGTGTGAGTGTAGTTACATCCTAGTGTTATTGTTGATACAGAGCAGAGCTAGATTCTTTATTTCAGAAACGGGGTCATTTATTTACAGAAACAAAACTGTAAAAGATCATTTCTTCATCAAAATATATTGCCTAATCATAATATTTTAGGATAACTACTACTGCCTCCCAAATCCAGCCCTCCCAGGCTAAAAACTTTTAGCTAAAGGGCTAAACGTTATCTGCCCACCTAGGTGGCAGGTAGATAGTGATCTCCACTTGATACTTGGATTGGCACCAAATCTTGTGAATTTGTAAGTTGCTACTTCTGCTTGTAACAAGCAGCATGCTATTGTCAGGAGAGAACTTGCAAAATCCTTTACCAAGGTTTTGGAAGTTCTACATTTACAAGTTGAAAGAGTCTTCTATTCAGAAGGGAAGTACACTCCATCTCTATTTCCAACTTTTCTTTCTTACTATGATGACGAAGCTCTGCTTTACAGTTATCACTTCTCTGTCACATAATAGTATTTACATACTTGCAAGGGTAGCCTGTGCGATTTCACAATAGTTATGGCTCTAGTTTTAATTTATATTTGCATGCAAGTTTGTTGTGGGCTATAGAAAACTCTCAAGTTTTCTATACCAATGCAGTCTTAGCCACCATGTGCCATGCTTCATTGAATTTACCTGTACAGGCATAATTGAGCCTTCCTACAGGTAGTATTGTGAATTGATATTATATTTAGATGCTTCATTGCCATTGTTTACGTCATCTGCTAGCCCAAATTTGTAGTTGTATATGTGACGCTTTAATGATTTTACCTGTATACGAATGTAATTGGACCTTTTTTTACGGTTAAAATTGTCTCATGATGGATATTGTAGCACCGACTTCATAAGTACCAATAATGATGCTTCAGTTGCTTTTTTATGTGTAGATTTTTGGGTGTAATATTGAAAACTTCTTTATATTACTGTATAGCTTCCACTGTGGTTGGATAAATATAGGTAAGTTTCTGTACATGGTTTACTCAATAGCATCCAGCTCATACATGTTACTATATGCAGTGCTTTTACCTGTATAGACAATCAAACAAATTGGCATTCCTTCAGGTAAACTGTTATGAGAATTGATTAGTAATCAGTTTACCTTTCTACAGGTTATTTGTGACTAGATTTGATTATTGTCCACCTTCAGAATATCAATAACAGTGCTGTAATTCTCTACCTGTACAGGCCACATGCCCCCTTCTATGGATATTTATCTTTGTGGGTAACTCTGCTTGGATACTTACAACTTTATAAAGCAGGACACTCACCACACTATGTTTTCATCACTCAAGTTCCCACATCATTATTAGATCTTATTTGATGACTGAAAACTGTGTCTTGCAAGTTTTGATTTAAGTTACCTGCCCAATCCCATTGGAGTTCTGTCCTTGTTACTCTACATCACCTGCCTGGTGAACAGTTCTGACATTAGGTAATCATTGTCTGTATAAGAAATCTACTTTCATTTGCTTCCACAGTCAAAGCTATTGACATTTTGGGACTGCTTATATCATCAATTACAAATTCCAAGCATCTACAAAGTTTTTTTCCCTCATAAATCCCTTCTGGTTTTCATTTGGATACCCATGAGTTGATTTGTAATGTCATGACCATGGAATCAATGTTGCATCTAATATATATGACAGTATTCAAAAGGTGGAACACAGCTTAACATTCTCCCACCATGAATCTCATCAGAAATACGTGGAAGCATGTTTATAGAGTGGTCTGCTTGATAACATAGAGGCACAACATACATTGACCATGGCTGTAATAGCAGTTAGGAACTTAAAACAGGTGGAATGACATATGCTGTGGTTCCCCTCATGAATGGCTCCCCTGGCCAGTGGCCACCCACTCTTTATGGCCAGAATCCCTTGGCACCGACGAGTTTGTGTTCAACACTACCCCTCAAGAAAGGCCATCCTGCTAACGCGACCAGCAGCCACCATATCAGTACACAAATGTAAAATTTACCCCTCACAAGTGGCCACATTTTATTATTAATTTGTCCAGAACCAGTATTTAATTACGGTGAGGTAAGTAATCTGATTATCTTTCCCGATGTCTGTTTCCGGGTGTCGGGTTTTTGTTACTGAAAGAAGGGTTGGCTAAAGTACATGTACCATTAAGGTGGTTGTTATATCATGAATGCTGACGTTTGCAGGAAATGGGGTCAGCATTGTTGTGATAGAGCTTTGGGCTTCACATAGCAGATTTTTTATTTTGTTTTAAATTGACAATTGCGACTGACGTAATTGTCAAGATCACAACATGGTCAGATATGCTAAAAATAGATTTTGTGGATTAACACAGCAAAACAGGGTACCAGACAAAGACAGAAAAATCACATGACAGTTCATGTATCACTTCCTATATATTAAGGCATTTCGTTTACAAATGTTTCGTCAGCAAAATTAAATTGTAGTATTGTAATATTAACCACATAGGAATAAATCATTACAACACTTTCACATGCCATCACATAAATGAAGAAATAATACTTTAAAAGAAAAATAAAAGTTATTCGACTTGACGACAATGGGGAGAGTTCACATGCCAACAAATTTATGTTGGGAAGACTCAAATAAACAAGAGGATAAAATAAGGAGAACATTCTGTAGCAGTGGGAAATTGGAGTAAATGGAAAGGGAATTATTTTAAATACGAAACAGCGTATGTACCAAGACGCAAATAACGTTTTTGAATGGTTTTGTAATGTGCATGCCAACATTACCCCACTCATATTTCACACCTAAGAATACAATTAATTTATGTTACCTTGAAATAACTCTGTTTTTAAGACAAGAACATTTTAATAATTAGTGCTACTTTTAAATGAAGATATTAACTGCGGTAAGTTATATGTAGCTTTCCTACTATATACACATATACATACACATGACACAAATATAGTTCCTCTCTGGAAAGGCCACCCATCTTATAAGGCCACTTTCCTGATGCAGAAGGGGTGGCCTAATATGAGGGAGACCACTGTAATGCTCTCTACCTCCACCTTAAAAGACTACCATGGGCCAAGCTATACTCACAGCCTTCATCATCTGTTTTCCTCTTTAATGATCAGGTTGATGGAATTCACAACAAGTCACCATCCCTCACAGTCTCAGCCAAGAGAGGGATTTGCAATACAACCAGCTAGAAGGCGTAGAGATGTCCCTAGAGCGTATGCAACTGGGAAACAGTCCTACTGAATGTACAACTGTTGAAAACCACTGTTATCCCAAACTAAGTGGAAGAGTTAAAGGGAGGTTGATCGTTTTCACCATTGTTTTACAAGACCTCCTTATCTCAAATGACATACATATATATCCCTCCACCATCACAGATCCTAGTAAAGAGGAGGCTCCAATCTTTCGTTGCTGAATGGAGAAGATTTAACACGACAACATAGACCTGACAATAATTTCCTGGGGACTCTGTATCACATTCAGCGCACCTACTAAACGATTTCCAGAGTTCTTCAGATTATAACGCAGCACTTATCATGTAGTCTTCAACTAAAGTGCATCCAATCAGCTCTTTATGTTCTTGGGTTCACGATGGAATGCAGCAACAGGTTCAAATGCTGTCCATTTTGGAGGCTACATAATCAGTGTGGACTTGCAAAAAACATCATTTTACATTCTCACTCAGCTTCCAGAAATTCTTTGATTTGCCTAGAAAAGGCTACAAAGCAGCAGACCAGTTGTATTTGAAGCAAGACATGATTTCATGTGATATCCTCCTTTCATTCTCAGTCCGCTAATGTCAACAAGGACATCTTTTACCTCATCCCCTTTCAGAATTCAGTCAGCTAGGTCTGGAATCATTATTCAGGTAAAAAGAATGTTTCCCCTCTGGAACGAGAATTGAATTCATGCAATGGTAGGTTCCATTCCTGCATGGAGCAGTCCATCTACTAGAGAATTCCTTTACCTGCCGAGTTTTGCTCAATGCGGCAGCAGACATTTTAGTCCTTGGTCACCTTACTGGGTTCTCATAACAATGATTAGATTGTCCAAATGCAGGCCGAACCTTTAACCTTTGGACCAGTTCTTACGATCTGCAACAATATGAGATTACATCTTGAAAGGCAGGGAAACTGCTTTCTCCTCGCATTGGGGATACCTCTGCAAGCACAACCTCCAGCAATCATGATCACTACAGATGTGAACACAGAGGACTGGAGGAGCAAGTCTTCTACCATTTCGGAATGCCATAGGAGTGTGGCCCCCTCAGGATCATTATATATATCAAATTTCCTCAAGATGGAAACTTTTTTGAAGGCTTTCATTGGTGGCTGATGAACCTGCATGGGAATGGAGTTCTCATTCTGTCTGATAATTTCACCATGGTGATTTTCCTCAAATAACAAAGCAGAACAGTTACTTAGAACTTTTTGTTCTTGTTGGGGATTTTATAAAGTGGTGTCCTCAATGACAATCCAGGTTTAAGTTTTACATATAATAGTCTGGCTAATGTATTGGTAGACTTTGTTCTGAAAGAAGGAACTAATACAAAGGGAATGGTCTCTTCATCCCTCAGTTTTCACTCCATGTGTGCTCAATGGGATTGACCTATAATGGACCTGTTGGTGACAAGATGGAATGTCAAAAACTCTAACCTTTTTCTTGTCAGTTCTGGACCCAAAGACCTGGGTAATTGATGCTCTTTCTGTAGGTTGGAATGGCCAAATGTATACACTTCTTCAACATCTCAGATTCTGAATGTGATACAAGAATCAAAAGAATCTTGAGTATTTTATCCTGATTACTCTACTCATGTGGGAAATAATGGATCAACCTCTTCAATCTCACAACAGAATTACCAGGAATCTAAATATCTCTTCATCTGCATTAAGCAATCATGATAGGAGGTGTTTTATCCCAACTCAGAGTTACTGAATCTGCATGTCGGGATCTTTATTAAATATACCCATAAGAACAAACAATTCTTACAGAAAGTGGTTAGAGTCCCTCAAGTGGGATAGTCATCCATCTTAGAGGCGTACAAAAGCAATGGAATAATCAGTACACCAGAGCACTTCATACCAATGTAAGCATCCATACCTCAACACCAATCACAATGAAACCTACCATTTCCATGATCACTGGAACTCTGTGCAATCATTGAAGAGTGGATTTCAGACAAACCAAAGACATCTGTTTTTCTATTCATTTGTATTTCACCTGGCTAATGACACTGGATCCTTGCCCAAATAGAATTTATTATGGGTATTAACCTGGCTGAACAAAACATCAGTTGAACTGCTCTGAAGAGCTTAATCAGTTTACCTATCTTACAAGTCCTGCCTCCTCACTACTTCGGCAGTCAGCAGGTAAAATCAGCAATACTTTTACTTTTATTTGTCCCATCTACATGCAGTTGTGACAAGATCAGTGTCACTCATGAAGCCCCCTGCTTTTGTTGCTAAGAACAGGCTTCCTTTCATGGGTAATCAGATATTGGTAATAATTCCTGTCAATTCTGGACACTTTCATCTCAAGATTATCTACAAGACCCAGTACGAGTTGTGGAATGGTTTTTCAGGAATATTGAGCCATTGCATTGAGGGAGATTGCACCCCATTTTGTGTTCAAAAGAGGTAAAGGACAGTATATCAACATGGACATTTTCATTCAGAATAAAGTGGGCTAACTGTTTTGGATATTGGAATAAACCAACACCAGTGAATGTGCTTCGCATATCAGCTCACAAAGTTAGGACAGTCACCACAAACATTGTGTGAAACTATTCTCTAGCTATCCATGCCATGGGATGGAGGTCCAAGTACACTTCTCCAGTTTTTATCAAGCTCTTTCATCCTAAAAGGCTTGATCTGGAGGAACCTCACCTATGGTGTATAAGGTTACCATTCCAGGTCATTCAGCAGATTCATAAAGATGCGGTTTTACAACTTCCACTCAATTTGTGGGAGGGAAAATTTTTCACTTTCAAAGTCACTCACTGACAGATGGAGTGTATTTCCATGTGCATCTGGCTTGGTTCTCTTGCTATCCTTGATTTGTGATTTACTAAGATAAACCACTGTTTATTATTAACGTAGTTGAATGATGTTACTTCCATAATATTTAAAACTGTGTTTGATTGGTCATTCAAAATGAGTTGGCAAATAACTGTGACCACTAATTAAATCACAGGTTAGATTTGCATACCTATGAACTTTTATCTCGCAAGTTGATTCAAAATACAAAATAAATGTGATAACTCGAGGCAGGTCTGCCTTTATTTGATTGTAACAATGCAATAAACACTTTTGCAAGTTGCAGATGAAAACATAGTTGGAACTTTTTAGGTTGTCACAGAAGAACTGGGCATCACTTTGATTGACACTGTTACATTTTACTGAATCACTGGATAAAATTGAAACAGAAATTTCTCTTGACATTACTTGTTTAATTGATATTTATTTCTTAAAAGGTGTGCCACCAGTAGGCATTAGCAACTTTTTCATATATATTTCATCATATATTGTTATTGATAGTGTATTGGGAATTTTGTTTTAATGAAAGGTTCACAAAATGTATGATTTCTTATTAATAGTTTCATTTAACCAAGTTTTGATTGCAATTTTACTTGTGTAATGCAGATTGGGAGCTTATTTGGGGAATAAATTGGACCCACACCTGCCCTGGCATTATTAGCTAGTTTGTGAGTTATCCAGGAGCATTAAAAGTGTCATAGGTTTGTTTTTCAGAATTTAAACAATAAGGTAACTTACGGTTAAAGTTTTTTAAGGTTTTGTATGTCAGATGCAGGGACTGGAGGATACATTATTACATGGATGTAGCAGAGACATTGAGTTCTGCAGAATTCTTGCTGTAATTTCTGAATTTAAATGTGTGTGTTCATGTTTTGATCTGTTATTACAGATATGATAATCATATAGTTGGTACAAATCAGTAAATGTGTAACAAAAAACTTGCATGTTAATGAATATTTTGTATTCTGTGTCTTTTAGTTGACCTTTATGCCTTCAGGGGTGTACCAGCTGTGGTGGACTTTGCTGCTATGCGAGATGCCATGGAGGAACTTGGTGGAGATCCAGAATCAATTAACCCTATATGCCCAGCAGATTTGGTCATTGACCATTCCATCCAGGTTGATGTATCAAGGAGGTAATCATTGTTACCTTGAAAGGTTTAGGAGCTTTTCTTTGGATTAAAATGATAGATTTGGTTTAAGGTTTTCATGCAGTAAGCTGCATAATTAAAGGATGTCTCTGTGTATGAGTCTTGTAATTACTTGGACAAACAAAGGATAAAAAGACAGAATATCTTTCATTGTTTATCTTGTGTATCTACAGCTATTACACTCCATTGCAGTTTAAATTCTGAACCCATTTGTGTTCTACTAGAACAAACAAATTGAATTTTGGAATTTGATCATTGATTGTTGTGTAAGAAAATAAGAAAAGAAAGTTTGATTTATTTTCATGTCTAATGATTTTGAACTTGAGTGGCCATAAGGTCAAGTGAGCTTATGATATGGCCATTTGTCCATTCGAGTTGTTCAATGTCTTTTGTTCATCTAGTGACCATCAACAACTGTATTTTACACCTCGGAAAACCTTCAGACCAATTTCATTGAATCTTGGTACAGAGCATTCTGTCATGAAAACCTGTCACAATTGTATAAGTGATGTTGATATGCCATCAAATATGCCTATTGTTATTAAAATAGAAAAACCTGTCTGCCATCAGTCAGCAATTGCTATTTTCAGGATCTTCTCAAATGTCTCCAGGCAATTTTCAACCAAACTTGGCACAGAACATTCTGGTATAAAAGCTCTTCAGAATTATACAGATGATAACTATCCACCATAAAAAAAAGTAAGATAAAGTTTAAATATTGTCGTCTACAAACCTCGGAACAGATTTGATCAAATTTGACAGGATCCTGGCAAGAAGACCATTCAAATATGCCAACAATGTTTTCGATCAGACATAAAAAAGGCTGCCATTACATAAAATAAGCCTATTGTTATCAAAATCTTCTTAAACCCCACAAAACCAAACCAAACCAAACTGAAAATAGAAAAATCTCTGAACAGCTCCTCCAAAACTAAAATGGGTAGTATTAACCAAACTTGACAGAAAGCATTCTGGCATGAAGATTTTCATGCTTATACAAAATGCCAAACTGCCATCTTTTATGGCTGCTTTTGTTAAAAGTAGAAAAACATATAGTAACTGCTTGTAAATTACAACTTTACAGAATTTGACCAAATTTGACAGAAAGTGTATTAGCGTGAATGAGTTTCAGATTTAAACAGATGATGCTGTCCTGACATCAGATGGCTGCCATTGCTAAAAGTTACAAAAAGCATTTACACAACTTGAGCAAAATGACAAACAGAATTTTTACCAACTTGGACACAAAGCATTCATTCATAAGGGTTTTTCAGTATTCAACAAATGATACTGATATGTGGTCAGTTATAGAGGAAGATATAGAAACTAAAGTGTTGAGGAAACATTTGTTTTCATGACATGGAATAAACAGCATTGGGAAAATTTAAACAAAAGTGATCCTTCTGACCAAGATTTCTTGGACAACTGCTCTTGCATTTGCTATTTAGCAGATATAAACCAAGTGAATGATGACAGGCCTTTTGTTGTTGATCTGTTGTAAGCAAAGATGGCTTATATCTGTAGAAGCTATTAGCTGTGTTTGTACCAAAAAACATTGACATTTCCATCTCATCCCTAATTGTATGCAGTAAATTTTGTGTAAACACCAAATTTCAGCCATGTAGCCAAGTTTTTTTTATAGTTATGCTTTTTATACCCTGTCAGATCTTTCGGAAGGGTATATGTAGTGTCACCTTTATGTATCCATTCTTTCCTGTCCTGTCCAGTCTCAAATTTTGCTCAGACATTTTTGTAAGGACTTGATGAATTGAAGCAAAATTTGGTGTAAGGCTTTACACAAGATCTGATTCTGATTTTTTTCTCTCATCATTTTCAAGTAAAATTGAAATGAGTTATGACCTTTGTTTGATTAAGAACTTAGCCCTTCAGTTGCATCATAATTTCATTTCTGCTCAGTAATACTTGACATGGCAACACCTCATTTGCGTCTGCCAATTAACATTTCAAGAGCTATATGGACTGGAACCATGTTTGGTATGAGACTCCATTAAGAAGACCTAGGTCAATTTTGATTCACTATTTTCCAACAAAATCTAGTAGAGTTATAGTCCCTGTATTAAACTTCTCCATTCATTTGTGGTGGGGTTGTCATATTGTTACATTTCTAGTTGTATAATACTTATTCATTTAGATATGATCAAATAAGAGAGATCCATGCCATTATATTATGGCTGATTTTATGTGCTCTCAGTTTAGGTAACTTAAGCTAAAGAATAGATCATTAGGTCAAGGCATTCTGCAGAATAGTTTTCAAACTGAGCTAAAATAGACTAAATTGCATTCATTGTTAATCTGATTCCACAAAATGCAGTGCAATCATGTTATACATGAAGGCATTTTCAGATGTTGTTTTGGGCAACAGTCTAACAACTTGATATGTTTGTCCCATTTTGGGTGGGAATACCTCTGTGGTAGAGAAATTATTAATTTTTGTCAAAAATCAAATACTCAGATTTAATGTTTGCAAAAAAAAAAATCTGAAAATATCTTCATTTTTCTTATGAAGCAAATGTAAGAAAGAAGACAAACTAAGAGCATGTTACACATTACAGGCTACTTTATTTTATAGTCTGATAAATCAGCTCTAAAAACTGTGGTTTGGGGTCTGATCCCACCTATTTATTAAATATTGCAATTATTACAGGTACTTTTGTCCACAACACATCAGCACACACTATTTTTTTATATAGGTATTTCTCCTAGCTCATGAGTCTTGGTTGGCTGGTGGGGCCTTTTATCAATCTGTACAGCATTTCCATATGAAATCCAATATTTGACAGCGTGTAAATTTGTATATGTAATCCTGTGACCATTTTGACTCAGCAACAAGTCTGATTATGAAATGGATTAAGGCCCCCCCCCCGACCCCGGACGGAACTTTGAAAAGACTTCTGTAAGATGTTGTGTTTCGAACTATTTTGATTCTGACAGTGGAGGTGTGGTTAGGAAAATCACTTCATGTATGGGTTGTGTCAAGAAAATCAGAAATCATGGGTGGGTTTGTCACAAAACATGAATATATATTTCTAATTGCATGTAAATTTTTGGCAATCTAACTCGTGGTGAATTAACATACAGAGGCCAGAAATGCTGCCTGGGTGTGCAAGTGCACCAGATGTGTATGAATTTGTGCACTTTGAAAGCAGTGACATGCAAAAACTTTCGCAAATTAGTTCAAAGTAGCACATATGAATGTACTTAGTATGCAATTGTTATTCAACTGTTGACCCTTACAGTGCTTGTCACGACCTAAGTCACACTGCTGGTAGAGGTCTCGTAGCACTTGTTGTGATATTGTTTTTCAGGTAAGCAACTGTTTACACGTGTGGATACTTGGGCTTGACATGAATGGTTGTTAAACTAAATTTGATTGGTACGTTGGGACCTGGAACAAGCATTCTATCGTTGTTTAACCTTATATTCATCAAGGAAATTTTATAAATGCTTGTTTAATATATGGGCCACTTAGGAAACTCAAAATGGCTGAATCCCAATAGTTTGTCTTAAGACGATTATTTCATTTGGCAAATACTGGCTGATGATAGCTATGATGACAATGATTTTTGAAAGTTTTGAAGTATATCAGTCTATTGGCGATTGGGAAAGTGTTACTGGAAATACCAGTGTGTGATTTTGTGCCTGTAATTGATACTGAATACGAGTCCAGTGTACATGCTGGATGGACAACATGCTGGTCAGCCTCCTTTTCATTGGGAGTTCGAAAATGAATGTTGAATACCAGGCCTAAACTAAAGTACATGCAATTTAAAAGTAGAGTACATTTTTCATTTCTTTTGTCAAAAAATTTAGCACTGCGGAATTTTGTGCTCATTTAAGATGAGGTTTGAGATAAGTTGAATAAGCAAGAAATCTATAAAGAAATTAAAAAGCAAGCATATTTATTTGATTATAATGCCAACGTCAAGCGACCTATTTAAGAATCAACACAGATATTTAAAGCTAGACTGTCCTAACTTAGTGCCTGTCCATGGTTCTTGCAACAATTTTCTCACGACTTAAACTTGGTTGTTTTGAGATCATGATGACATTAACTAGGTCAGTACCTTTCGTCGACAGCCACAGTACGTACTGATTAAGAAATATTCGATGAAATAATTTAAATACATACTACAATTCAAATAAAAGAAGCACAATATGAATGTCTGCTTTAACTAATGCCATTTTTGCCTTAAGTTTGTGGCCATGGCGCGAGTATTAGCTGTTTTCAAGTCAGGGCTGCTGTTCACATGTTCGTTTACTGGACTTTTTTTTTATTAGCAGGAAACCCAAGACAGATATTTTGTCACAGCAAAGGCAACACAAAAGCTTGGTTACCATAAAATGTACTTCTTATACCATGTTAGCAAAAAATGAACGAAATGGACAGCTATACAGAATGGAATTTTTCACAGAAATAAAAAATTTAAATTTATAAGGGAAATCTTTGTAATTTTAATAACACTGAAGAGAAGTCTAAAATTGACCACATGTGTAAATATGGTAATTTTTGCATTAATTTTACATGAAATAGTTGCAAGAAAACAGACAAGATTCTTGAATGTGAAACCACTTGTCATAGATTCATTCTATTTTGATACTACATACGTAGCAGGCCAGTCTAAATTGAAAATAAATGGCTCCAGATATCATAACAAAAAATGGACTGTATCGATGTGACTGTTGGATGTTATAGGACTGAAAAATGTTAGAGGAGATGGATTTTGTTAAACTTGAAAACATGTTGCACCGGACTGTTGTTAAAGGACGAACCATGGGAGGCTGAGGATATTACAACAGTCATCATTTGTGGATTTCACGACTATTCACAAAAGTTACTATAGACATGTATGATGTAGGCTAGTTAAAGTGAGTGTTATGCATAAATAATTGATCAATTTCTTTTGTGTCTATACACTTGTATTAACTACTAATCTACATGGATTTAGCCAGTTTGTGACAAAAATATTAACTGCAGATCAGGTAAGTAGCAAAAATAAATTTATGTTAAATAAAATAAATATGTTCGTTTTTTTACAGTTTTCTGTAATTATGGCATGTATTATATAGATTGCTCTTTTTATGTTCAGATTACGCTTTTTTACCGCTTGTATTAGTAATAAATCACACTTATACCTCTCTTGGGGATTGGCATGTGTGAACCTACAACAAAGCAGTTCAGGTTCACATTTAATACAATTTCCCTTTGTTGGGTACCCGGGTAACCGATCGTTGGGATTGACGGGTACCTGGTAGAAATTTCCCAAAATTTTGACATCTCTAGTCTGAACAATCAGACTGGCATTGATGGGCTTAAAACCCTAATACAGCATTATAGAACAGAAAAGAAATCTGACATAATAGGCAGCAAAGCAGATTCAAATAATTGAAACTTTGGCAGAGTTCATGTTAGTGAAAAATCTTATTTTTGAACAGATATATCCAAGAGACGGTACCAGTGAGATGTGGAATATTGTACATAACAACCGTAAAGAACAGCTTCTCAAACTTGTTCAAGTTGGCTAAGCTAGCTGTGCAAGGGAGTTTTCAGTACAGAACAATATTGATACACCCATAAGGATCATATAAAATTCAGAAACAGTCAACAGATTAATGCTTATAGGGATCATCAGAGAATCTCTGTACAGCATCACAATTAAGCATGTGCAGTTGGTTGGCAGAACCATTATTGCAGCAAAGGAAGGAGACAAACTCCCATTATCACAAATGTATTACAAAATGAAGCATATACTTGTAACAGGATTGTAACTGAATGGATTTTTGGACTGGGTGAAAACACAACACAGTGTGATTGAATGGAAGTTTATGACATGAAAAATAAGTATTTACGACAACACAGACACAAGTAGACTCAAAAACCCACCCACTACATATAAGACTACCATACTGAACATGTTATGAAAAGATAACAGATTCACATGAGTATGGTTGATACATCCACTGTATATATATATATATATATATATATATATATATATATATATATATATATATATATATATATATATAGATAGATATATATATATATATATATATATATATATATATATATATATATAATGATTCACAGAATCATATGATAAAAAGAAATAAGCATGGTTCATACAACCATATGATACCCAAAAAAATAAGGATGGTTCACACAACTATATGATGAAAAAAACCCATGGTTCACACAACTATATGATATGAAAAAAACCCAACAAAAACATGGTTCACACAACGATATGATACGAAAAATGTAAATGCAGTGTATACTGCCCTTATTCAAAGTTCAGAATTCATATCACTATTCTTTGTCCTTCTCCAGAATCATACAGCCACATACCCAGGAGAAATAAGCATGTTTCATACAACCATATGTCCTTGTAAACTTAGCACAGCATATTCTGCCCTTATTCAGAGTTAGGAATTGATGTCACTGTTTTTTGCCCATCTCCAGAATCCGGAATTCCTATCCTACACATCCAGTCATGTAGTAACAGATACACTGTCAATCGAATTTAGTTCACTGCTACACTGCAGGTCATGCTATCACTATTCTGGTTCGTCCAGTGCATATACCAAGCTGGTCACAGTAAGAAAGAAATGCAGAGAGGAAATCCATAAAAGTACATGCTAC
>JAECUM010022143.1:0-21120 GCA_016617855.1 Megalonaias nervosa | reverse complement strand
TAAAAGAAATGCAATTGCCTACTTGGTTTGTTACGTAAGCAGAGTCAACTGGCTGTAATGGTGACTAATCCAATAATGACAAGACAATGCATCCCATATGTCGATCCCGGATTTTCTTCCATATATACCTAAATCCACAATGTCCACATTATACGTATGTTTTACCTCGCCTGCATTGTTTATCTTCGTGTAGACCTAAGTTCAGTTTTGGAACTTGTGTGTCTGCAGATGCAGTGTGAAATTTACAAGACGTCTGTTGTAAAGCGGTCTATACAATATGTTTACTAGTTACAGTTATATACAAATAACAAAGGTGCTGTTTTTGCACTGTGGAAAGATCACTCCAATTTCTCATTTGTCACAAAGACCTTATCATAGGTGATGTTACTACTAAAATCTAAGGGTGGGTGAGATCGTTGCGGTGTTTTTGCTGTATGATTCCATTTACAACATACTTGGCTTAGATTCCTAGCCTCGTAAAGGCTCCAACTTGTATTACGGCGGAAGACTTATGGAGGAGGCTTGGTATGAACCTGCACCATTCAGAGAAATTACAAGCTTTACATTTCTTAAGACTGTATTAGTTGTCAATTTAAGCACTTTTACATGCAGATGTAAAAAAAAAAAAAACCGGTAGCAAAGCCCAGTTTTGTTTATTATCATGTCGTTGTATAGACAGTTTTTATCGACACTTCCAATCATTTGTATCTAACTTACGCACATGGTACCTTTTGTTTTAAAGTGGATGGTAGGCTCAGATTATTTTAATTCCGAATAGACACTACCGCAGAATATATATATATATATATATATATAGTATATATAGTATATATATATATATATATATATATATATATATATATATATATATATATATATATATATATATATATTCTGTGAAGATTCCTGGCGAGTCATTAGAATTAGAGAGCAATATTCACTTATGTTTGAATTTCAGAATGGCAAGCAATTTATGAATACATTTGGGACATTTTATATTTTGGGTCATAGAAAATAGTTTGTCATGATCTAAAAATACCGTACAACCACAAAGCAAGTCTATTATATATCTCTCATGAATCCATCATAAATTGTTTCTTTATATTCTATTCAAGATGTTCACTAGCAGACCCTGGATTCGGTGACTTTTGAATCGATATTAAAAGAGAACGAGCAAGAACTCCTTCGCAATTTTTGTCGCATAACATATAAAATAATTAACAGTATGCTTGTTCTCTTCGAGTCTGCTTTCGGTATTTTGACACGTTTGGCCCTTCCACCACCTAATATCAGTTAATTCGTTTATTGAAACGGGTACGTTTGGGCTCCTTTTCTTTACTGAGGTAAAAATTATGTCTGAGCTATCCTGATCATACTTACTCTGAATTTATTTTTTGTGACCAATATCTCTTTTCGATACTGTCTGTAAAGGTTTTGAAACGATGTTTTTAAACACATATTTAATTACTTCCGTAGAAAGAACACTCTTACACACTCCCAGTCTGACTTTATTCCAGATGATTCGATTCGGCTCTTAATCAGTTAACATACCTCTATGATATATTCTGCAAAACAATAGATTCCTGTATTTAAAATGTTTTTGTTTTTTTTGGTGCCTATAATAATTCCAATTTGTATGAATTGACCGCGTTTTCTACGTTTTGATTGGATGTAAATGGTCAGGTGTTGTCGATCTTGAATTTTTTACACATCTATAAATTCTGCCGACTACTTTTCGTTCCATGTTTCCAGGTCATTTAATGTGAAGTTTTATCTATATCAACGCCTTACCCCTTAAGAATAACAACAAGCCCCCACCCACCCACTCCTGTGATTTCCGATCAAAAATTGACAAACCCCAGAATGAAGTCGACCATTAGAAGTTAAAACAATGTAATTGCACAGACCTGACTGCACTCCAACACTCATTCCCTTTGCCGAAGAAGGCATATGGCAGTCTTTAGAAGCCAATCGTCGGAAATTATTGCATTTCGTCTCGAAAACATATTCCAGCGCAGCAGCTGTTATTAAAGGTCAGGGTTATATGTCAAGCAAGGGATCTCACTAAGAATGGACACGATTTGCTTTTGAAAGATCGAAATGCAATAGAAAGTAACAACAACGGATGCTATAATAACACGTGCCATACGCAAGCATAATTCTGGAGAAAAGGAACAGCTTGGATTAAACAGCATCAACTATTTTGCTATCTATTAAAATAATGATCATAACAATATATCACTGGCATGACCCGCTATGACACTCTACCCTATATTACTGTATAAAGATTCGACGACTCGTGGCAAGCGATGATCGGGCTCTTTGTTCTGTCGCAGTTAAGAGGATAATGAAAGAAAACTTCGATCTACATAAAAGTGAATGTTTTGTTGATGCAGTCTGGTGATCTGATAACAGAAGGGAAGTAAACTGGAACTACTAGGATTAAATGATCATGATTGGGTATTTATCGATGTGTACATTTTCGTAATCACTCACAAATTTAACATAAAGTTCTTCGTGAGTAGTTAGGTACATTTAGACATAGATAAATACCCAACCATGATCGTTTAATCCTATTAAAAACAACGAGTGATACTTCTGGGCGTAATTGAGGAGTGGAGGTGTATCGTAGTTGCTGTGCGACAATGATCCGTGTATGGTCCCTTACTTTTCTTCATGTTCATCAATGATATTGCACATGATACAGACTCCAATACAAGTTTATTGGCAGATGAGACAAGTCTCGTTCCAATCGTTGATAATCCCGTCGCAGCTGCTCAGACAAAGTCGTTTATCGAACTGACGCCACTATAGTTCAAAATTATCTATATCTGGAAAGTTTATTTCCACATCGGTCGCACTGATAAATATATACCGGAAACGTTTTGAGCAGAGGACATTGAATGACAGAATGACACTTATCTGATTAGAACCACAATAATATTGAGTAACTAGATCAAGTAAAACTTCTTTGTATTAAATATACTTTGAATTGAGAATTTTATTCATAAGTATTTTTTCATGCTATTTTCTAATGTTTTCTTTTCTTTCTGGAATTAAATGTTACCGGATTAAGTCCTACACTAAATAGATATACCGATGACTTATTGAACTCGTCGTTACTTTTTCAATAGAGATATCGTATTATATTACAAGTTATAAGACAGAAGGTCTAAAACTTTTCCATCATTTCATGCATTTTGCAGGATTGGAAATAATTAAATTCTTTGGAAATAATTAAATTCTTGAGTTTTTTTTTTATTATTATTATTATTATTATTGAGGGTATTTCGCTGTTTTCAGTCTTATCTACTTCTTTGCTATCAGAATGTCCTGCAAAGGTATATATCTTTAGATCTACATTTTCTTGAGGTATCTGCTATCTTGAATTGTCTTCTTAACTGAGTATTATTTTGACAAGTGTCATTCTCTGTTTTTACCATATAGCAATGCTTTAATAATCAACATACATGAATATATACACACCTAACTACTTCTCTACCTACCTACTTACATTTAAAGACAGTTTGATAGACACGTGAATGAAAGATAACAATAACATTGTTTCCATACTTTAGACATATGGTGGTGTATACATTGTCTTTATATCTATCTGATAGTGCAACGAAAGGTTGTGTCTAGGTCCGCGTACATGTGTTTACGCCATGTATCAGCATATAGGTGCGTCACCCATTACTACTCACGTACATTCTTCTTGCCCAAAGTTTACGAATAAATAATTTTACCAGTTGTAATTTCTCCAGTAGTTTAACATAATATTTTGATTTGATGACAACCGTTTGTATATCGACTTTTGCTAATGTGTTGCAGAAAGCCGTTGACATTCATTTTAGATTACTATCTATAGCTTTGCCTTATGAGAAACGTACACGTATCCTTACCAAATTTACATCCTGGTAGAATATCATTAAAATTACACTGTAAACCGAGAAATCAGATCTACTAAATTCTTACCAATATGACGATGTAACAGAATATAATTATAATAAACATCGCTATCAAGCTTTTCATATTATCAAGGAAAGATACTGCTTCTTCATTGTCGCTTTTATTATCTCAAGATCTGGAGAATAATCTCAGGAAATACATTCAGACTTTCAGGTGAACACTGATTTCGTATAATTCACGTTCCTTTCTATTACAGAGATGGTTGAAAATATAAGCTCAACTCTTGCTATTAGTTTCATTTTCTCTTTGTCAGTTGCAGATCCAATGCAATCTACAAGGATACTAAATTTCAGTTTTGAACTCTCGTGTCATGTCGAAGGATTAGCCTACATATCGTGATAGCCTTCGTCCTAGTGCTACAAGTGAAACTATTGTAGGATGCTTTACACGATTTCAGAATGTGTATACATTTGTCCCTAACAGTGATCCATTGATCATCTTTATTCTAAGTACATGTCAAAAGAGGATATATACACCTGACTCCTTGCCAGGAACTTCCACTAGCTATAGTCCTAACAGCTTCAGACGATATGTGGCAGGTATGCGTGTTAGGTTCAGCGTAAGGATAACGTTGTAGATGATGTAAATTATCAGGAATGGCATAACTGTCAAATGTACAAGCAGCTTTAAAATAAAGGACTTAAAATACTGGAAATGCCCAAAGCCTTTGAATATTTTTCGAAAAGCTTTGTACTCGACCATTTTATTAAAAGTTTTGCATTTGATTAATTGATAAAATATTTATATCAATTATCTCCTCAGAAAAATGATTGTCTTTACAGTCTCGGAAACAGCATGCTAACCAGACAGTAAAGACCTTGTCAACGTGCTGGATATACATTCACATCCTCTTATCTGACAACAATAAAAAATCAAATTGAATTTGTGTTTTACGCCACCTTAATTCTGTGTGCAGTGTTCAAGCTGCTTCAAGAATGACGTTATAAGTTTCCTATTTCGCAAGCCATTTATTTAAATACCAGAAGCCTCGAAGCTCTGTCTGTCTGTCTCTGTCTGTCTATCTCTGTCACTGTCTGTCTGTCTGTCTCTCTCTATATATATTGTTACCAGTCTATGCTCTTAAAATAAGTAACAGAAAAGAGTGAAGACAAAAAGCTTTATAATATTTATCAAATAATTTATATCCCTAGAATGCAAAGTGAAAATGAGAAACAAAAGAACTTACAGGTTTTGCGAATTAAATCCAAATATAGTCCAAGAATAAAAATAGAGGTCCTAGTAATAAAAAGTCCTGAATGAAACTGAGTTCCAGTCCCGATGAAGTCCAAAATTGAAGGCGATGACGTCTGTAATATCCTACGAAGTGCAGATGTGTCCTCAGTCTCTTGTTGAATCACAGAAAATATTATTCCAGTTTTTAATTCAGTATAAATTCCAATGAATGTCTTTATCCAAGAATTTTGTCAGAGTACTCTTGTATGTTTAGAGAAAAGAATTACTTGAATTCAACAATTTGAAGAAAATAAAATACAGCCCAAACTGGTCACAACATAATACAGCTTAACGTGTCAAGTGTTTTAAGCCCAACTGACAAACCTTTATCAAAGCATCAGTTATACGACTAATTAAGACGCAAAACAGATTCCCGGATGAGGGTCAAAAGTTCATTCTTCTGGAAAAAAATAGAAGATTGTTACCAATTCGCACATGATAAATATCATGTAGTCCAGATATGACCTTGACTCAATTTAATGATTCTTAATCTGAGAAAGATAAAAATTGTTTTAATAAAGTTGTTTGCCAAAACTGTTACTGATTTTGGAACAAGGTCAGCAAATAGATACAATGTTTCTATTATTAGTTGTTTACATCAATGAAATAAAATAATAAAAGAATCAATGAGGAAAAAAGAACTGAACTCAATTCTGGACAATGTCAAATCCAGTAAACAATGTTACATTACAATAACATGTAATGGAATTAAAAAATTTAAAACTAACAAACAAACAATTAAATTAAAATACATAACACTGCCACCATAAAAGAAAAACAAATATTTATATAATGAAGCTTTCGTTTATGATAGGTCAAATATACATGAGGTTTATATTACAAAGATTACATAAGAAGAAATCTTATGACTGATACAAAGCATACATGAAATAATATATTTCTATACACGTGAAAGTGTATCTGTTATTAAATTGTCTTTTACCATGATGTGCCTGATGTCAATATTATATTTCTGTAACAACAAACTCCATGTTAATAATCTCTGATTTTTGTTTTTCATCTTGCCGATGAAAGTAAGGGGATCGTGATCACTAAACACAATAATCGGAGAAGGAGCTGAACTAATGTAAACTTCAAACTATTGTAATGTCAATATGAAAGCCAAACATTCCTTCTCGATTGTGGAATAATTCCTTTGGTGCTTATTTAATTTCTTAGAACAAAAAGCACACTGGATGATCAACACCATTTTTATCTTCTTGAATCAATACTGCTCCATCCCCAACATCACTTGCATCAACAGATAGTTTAAATGATTGACTGAAATTTGGAGCTGTAAGAACTGGTACATTCTTAAGTACGGCCTTTAAGTTATCAAAAGCCTCCTGACATTTTTCAGACCAATGAAACTTGGTTTTCTTGCTCCATAAATTTGTCAGGGGTTCAGCCATTATGGAAAAATGGAACAAAATTTCCGACAGTATACAGTCATACCCAAAAACGCACCAGTTGATGTTTACTGATAGGCACAGGGAATTCAGAGATAGCCTTGACCTTAGCATCTATAGGTGTAACTTGTCCATATCCCACAATATGTCCTAGAAATGTTACACAAGCATGGCATAACTCACTTTTGCATAAATAAATTGTCAAACTTGCATCAGTGAGTCTTTCAAAGAATTTCCTAATTGTTGCAAAAGCTTCTTTCCAGATGTCATTGTAGATGATGACATCAGCAACGTAAGCATCATAATTATCTAGACCAGATGTAATCATGTTCATTAAACGTTGAAAAGTTCTAGGCGAACCCTTCATCCCAAATGGCATCACTTTATATTGATAAGATCCATGTGGAGTCACAAATTCCAAAATTTTCTTTGCCCTTTCCGTCAGTGGAATTTCCCGAAATCCTTTCAGAAGGTCAGATTTGGTGACATACTTTGCATTTCCAATTTTATCAATGCAGTCATCGATTCTTGGTAATGGAAATGAATCTATTTTAGTCACACTGTTCACCTTTCTATAATCAGTGCACATGTCGAAAGTATTACTTGGTTTCGGAACAAGTATACATGGTGAACTTCAATCACTTTTACTTGGTTCTATGAAATCATTTTCCAGCGAATGCTGAATTTGTTTTCAAGTATTCCTGTTTGAGAGGGTTCATCCTGTACGGGTGTTGTTTTACAGGTGTTGAATTTACAATTTCAACGTCATGGTAGATTTTATTTGTTCTTGTAGGAACATCTGGAAATAAGTGCTTATATTCAAGTAATAATTGTTTATGTTCATTCATTTCTTGCTCTTGCAAATGTGAAAATATCTGGTCCAGATTATTCATAATTTCTGAATTACGAAGATTTGTTACTCCAACATCAATAGAGCCCGATTGCATTCCTTCGCTTAAATCCTCACTGAGTGGGATAGGTATAACTAAATTAATTGCATTATTAACCTGGTTATCTCTCTCAACATACTGGTACTCCTTTAATTTATTTACATAGCAGGAGTACTATTATTATCATTTAACTCATTCATTTTCTTCTTAACTTTGTAAGGGCCGTAATACCTAATCTGAAAATTGTTTTGAAGAATGAGAAAGAGAGACAGAACTCTATCACCAGACTCAAACGTTCTCTCCATTGAAGTTCTGTCTAACCATAATTTCACTTTTGACTTGAATTGCTGAGTGCCAAATTCAAGCATAACTTGCTGGAAAATTGCAGACATAAAATTTGACCCTTTATCAGATTGGACAGATTTGGGAAGGCCAAACTGAGTTAAAAAAAAAAAAAAACTTATCAAAGCATTTACTATTGTATCAGTTTTAATATTCCTCAAAAGAGTTGCCTCTGGGAATCTTGTTGATGCACACATTATGGTCAAAAGGTATTGGTTGCCTGACTTGGTCTTAGGTAAGAGACCGACACAATCTATTATTCTGCTAAATGGTTCGTCAAATGCAGGAATAGGTTTCAGATGAGCCTTAGGTATCTTCTGATTGGGTTTTCCTACCATCTGACAAGTATGACAAGATCTGCAGTATTTACAAACGTCACTTTTGATTTTTGGCCATTAGAAGTGATTCAAGATCTTGTAATAAGTCTTATTAATCCCTAAATGACCATCCAGAGGAGTTACATGGAAGAAACAAAGAATGTCCTGTCTGTACGATTTTGGAACTACAATTTGAGAGTTTACTGACCATTCGTCACCAGCAGGTACCTCGGGAGGTCTCCATTTTCTCATTAGAGTCCCATTTTTAATGAAATAACAAACATGTACTTCTGAGGCTTCAGTTTCACTAATGGCCTTTTGAAACAAACATGAGATCTCCAGTTTTTAATTCAGTATAAATTCCAATGAATGCCTTTATCCAAGAATTTTGTCAGAGTACTCTTGTATGTTTAGAGAAAAGAATTACTTGAATTCAACAATTTGAAGAAAATAAAATACAGCCCAAACTATCCACAACATAATACAACTTAACGTGTCAAGTGTTTTAAGCCCAACTGACAAACCTTTATCAAAACATCAGTTATACGACTAATTAAGACGCAAAAGAGATTCCCGGATGAGGGTCAAAAGTTCATTCTTCTGGAAAATGAGGATCTATATTCATATCTCAACCTCGGGTTGGAAAATCAACTATAATTTGAAACTGGGGAATTTTATTTCACATGGATTTATTGTCAGTCTTTTCTTTCTTTATCTGATGTCGCATAGTTACAAAGTCAACACAATTCGTAAGTCTAGAAAGCTGGTTGGTCAGTTTTAAGTTATACTTAGTTTTCATCCAATCAAATGCCTGAATTCTAAGCTTAAATTTAAGTTCGATTTGAGTTCCGTTGGTGAAATTCATGACCGATGTCTGTATTGCTTTCGTGTTCATTGCTATGTAAGGAACCTTTTTATGGTAAATAAATGATTCACAAAGATGAGTAGATGCTAGCGAAGGTTGCAAAGTCTGAGA
The DNA here is from genome assembly GCA_016617855.1 of Megalonaias nervosa. Taxonomy (NCBI): domain Eukaryota; kingdom Metazoa; phylum Mollusca; class Bivalvia; order Unionida; family Unionidae; genus Megalonaias; species Megalonaias nervosa. Next base: position 11,984 of record JAECUM010022143.1, on the reverse strand, counting down.
ATAGTGCGCTGAGAAAAAAGCACTCCCATCCCACCCTCCCACTCACTCCCACCCACCCCACAAAAAAAAAAAAAAAAAAAAAAAAAAAAAAAAAAAAACAAAAAAAAAAAACAAAAAAACAAACGAAACAAAAGTGCAGATGTGTGTGATGGCTTGCATTTCTAGTTTTACTTGTTCTGATGGTAAGTATAAAGACCTGGGCTGGAACAATAACATTTTATACTATTTTGGAATTAAAATTTTACGACAGCCAGTCAAAAAAGGTTTTACTTTTAAAAATTATTTCTTGCTTGGCTAAGAGCGAAAACTAAATCTCAGACCTACGCCAGGAATTGTACGATATCATAAAGTGGCTGTAATCAAGTATTTCGGATATTTATTCGAAACCTTCTAAAAAAGTCAATATTCAGTTACTGCATGCAGCTTTTGTACAGAGTATTTTAAGACAATTAAATGTTTTAATTGTTGCTTTTTTATTCGTTCTAAATCGATTTATTATGAATATTATGTTACAATCTTATGAATATCGTTATAATATTATGAATATCATTATAATATTATGAATATCATTAATTACTAATGATTTATTATGTTATTAATAACATAGTATGTCGTAAGTTTTAATTTTTGTCCAATCCAAATGTATAAATCAATATATGCACACATTTTGCAGGAAGATTTCATATTCACATCAGTTCAGTTCTCACATTCACGTTAACAATCTTCTATATACAACTCCACGCCAAGTTAAACATGACCAGTCATGCAATGTGTCAATGTAATGTACGACATTAAGCAGTATGGTATACTTTAGTCACGCAATTATTCACAAGACATCCATATTTAGGTACCTGTTTATGTTTGTTATTACACCATGAACTGTCGTCATAGGAGTTCAGAGAACACAATAAAAAGACTGGATATTGCGATGCAGTCAATTTTTGTTAGTGCCTATATTACATTCTATAAATTACAAATTAGACTAAACTATTTAATAAACTCACACTGGATCAAACAATCGATTAGTTTAATTTCTGAAACTTAGGCACTTATTGACCCGATCATAGACATTCATATAAACTTTCAAAAAGGAGATTCCAAAATATTTGAATAATTAAACGTTCTGTGCGTTAGAACTACGTTCACCTGATTTAATTTAATATAAAAATGCACATAGTGTAATAAAAAGGAAAAGTGGAAAGACTTTTTAAAATTAAGTTTTGTAATGAATCGTTTTCAAAAGGTTTAACATAATTTAATACTAAGATATAGGAACTATTGTCCATTTCAGATTACGTTTGCTTTAACTCTATATAGATAGATATATTAAATCCATTTTATGCTAAGCTGTTAAGCTTTCATTTAAAGGCGAGACCTATAATACCTTTTTATTACCGAAAAATTAGCATATACCTTGGACAATTTTGAAAAGTGCATAAATATTTATAATTGTAACATAGCTTTGAAAGAAATTTTCAATATCTCCCGTCATTTGTTTGTAAGAGTGCCGTTCATTTGATTAATAAACTGCCACAGCGAGTATATTTAATTTGTCTTTGATTAAAACTGAGCAACACACGCTTGAAGTAACGATTAATGTTAGGGCCTTAGCTAGAAGACGGTGCTGATTTACGCATGATTAATTTTTAATTAGGTTTCCGTTTGATAACGGTGAGAAAAATTGGTCAAGGTGATGCAAATTCGGTCATAAGTATCAGGAAATGACTAGAGTTGAAGTGATGCAGAGACAGCTTTCGTACTTGACGAAATTGGTGTCATAAGATGAAACTATCCAGAAATCGATTGATAAAGAAAGCTCGGAAATGTCAGGAATTACTCAACCCTAATTATGCATGCGTTCATTTTCAACGGTTAGATAAATCTAATTTTGATTGGCTAAGCTAAATAAGGGGAGGGGGTCCAAGGCTACATTTCGTGTTTTATAACAGTTTTATATAAGAGGCGAAGTGTTGGCTCCGAGAAGTATAGCGAGTATTTTATCCCGTTAAAGGGACGTGTATTGGAAGTCTTCAGAGAAGATTACATGAAAAAGGTAAAGAGACAATGCAATGTAACAGAGACGCAGAATGAATCCATATTGCAGCTGAGACCCTTAAGAAGCTGGATGAAAGAGTGAGGTCATTGAAGGAAGCACCAAATGAGATGTTGGAGGGACAAATCAACCTCAGCCTACTGTTGAATCTGGAGTGACCGCAACAGTCATCAGGTTCTGCAGTCATGCTGGACAACTGCGTTCGAACACTCTCACTCCATTTTATGATGAAATGCATTATACCGGTGTAAATGGAACTGTTAATTACATTTTGTAATAACGTTTTGGTAATTATATTTTAATAGAAATGTATCCTTCAAGAATCTTGTACAATTTATATTTTATTTAATATACTTGATTAAAGTGTTATATTTTTCATACGGGGATATGGGGGGGTGTCGTGTTGTTTTCTTCTATAACTCTATTTATTCCAGACATCAACTGAATAGTTTCATTATCCACTTGACCTGGGCACTAACACCGTGGTCGAGCATCTCCTGGATATAGATAACCACCACAACCACGTAACAGCTTCTATAAATTATAAAGAATTTATTGTTCTTGCTTTTGCTGTTGTTGCTGTTGTGATTTTAAATTAGCTCTTGAGTATACTCGTGACAATTTGCAGAAATTTATTTATGGGTTGTTGTATACATTTGTAAAGCAAATAATTGAATTTTATGTTTTCCCTATCCAATCTTTTTCCATATAATCGTTGTAAATTTAAAGAAGAATTTTCTTCATTAAGGAACAAGGAAGAATGACTTATGTTTAAGAAAGTTTTTCAAATAAATATGTGCGACTAGTAGAAAAAGGCAGCGACGATTGAAGAAACTTGAGGACATAAGCAATTTTTAAAGGACAGTCACTGGTTTTATGTATAAGATTGCGAATTTAATTGGACATTATTATGCTTTGTATAATGCTATAGAATCACAATTCATATTTAAAGACTGTAAAAGACTGACCAAACAATGCTAACTCTGACGCTGTAAGAATGTAAAAGTTGTTATAGTCATTTGAGAGAAATACCATCGAAAGGAGCCTTTATAGTACATCACATTTTGGTATATTCATAACTTAATGTTTACAGAAATGCATAATATCAGTCAGAAATATTTCACATGCGAAGTTTTCAAAATATTCAAAGTTTCTACAGTACATCTTGGGACTTATGATATTATACTATATTAAACAAGTGTACCTGTCGAATATAAAGAAAATCTGCAATTCAATCATCTTTTTTGTCAGTGCTCCTGTGTATAAGAACTTGTATGGCTTGTATGCCGAAGGAGCCTAAGAGATGCTAAGCAGACATCCCAGGATGTGCCGGCAATAAATGACAACTCGGTTACGCAACAGATGCTGCAAGTATATCTTCTCCAAACAAAGTATTTGACACCTGAATCATCCTACATTTGTTGCGTACTGCAAGACAAACTGCAAAAACGCTCTGGCATCTGTATCTTGTCCCTCAAAGTTATGCAAGAAATATATATATAAATACAACGATTAAACGATTAAACGATCGCCGTGAAACTGGATGCATAAGTGTTGAATATGAAGTCAGATATCGAGCATCAGGGTGAAAGATTGCCCAAGGCACTTCTGGCATTGAATAAACCTGGCATTGCGACACCTTGAGCGCCTTTGACCGTCAAGGGGAATTAGGACGAGAAAAATCTGGATTAGGATACATTATAGATGCTTAAGATGCTATTATGGAGTTATTTGCTTGACATTTGCATTTAAAATCAACTTACGCGGATGTAAATAAGCTGAGGATTGATCTGTTTCGACAGAGGTCCCAGCCCACACCAGATGCTGCACTATATATCTCGGATGGATGCAATCTGAGTGTCGTGCCAGACATCAGTAAAATGCATACGTTGTGAATAAATTACCAAACCCTCATCGGCTTCGTCAAGATATTTTAAGACCTCAAGTAAACGGATGGACATTAGCTGATGAAACAGGGAAGCACTGAGATATCTGAAATTGTACTAGAACATCAGAGCTTTACTGACACTTATTGTGATATTTAAATGTTGGTTTTGATGCTCAGACTGACATAATTTCTAACAGATGAGAGTGACAAGCAGTTTCATGACTTTCTGAAACAATACTACATCATCGGTACATGGCGAGAAACACTTTTGGGGAGCAAGACGTTTTCCAGTATGACAGAAATTCTCATTTTGTTACGGTCATTTCAAATAACTTTATGATTTTTTAAAAGAATCCTTGATGTATGTTTCTAATCATGATATTTTTGACGTGTTTCATAGTCTTCAATACATATTGTCACAAGCAGGAAAATTAAACAAATACACAATTACTTCCAGTATTAGTCTCTCGCCTTGTATTAAATTCTTATTTCGCATCAACGTGTCCATATATTATACAAAATGCAACCCTAAATTGACTTTTAATACAATTATTCTACAATTATTCATATAATTATGCGTCATGTAATTTCCAGGATTGAAGAAAAATTGCACAATTATTAATTTGTCTTAAGTACTAAGGAATCACTGAATAAGTGGATTCCACCAATTGGGTCTCTAGACTATGCCAGTGATTACTATCCTCAGTTAGGTTGATATCTCCTAATTTGAAAACGCTCTGTGGAATTTCAGTCTTAGAAAATAACTTTATTACTCTCCAAATTAATAATTCATGAAATAGTTAATTCAGCCTCATGCAATGGGTCCAGTTCGAGTAAATATTCGCACTCCATGCCAAGTGTTTACGACGGACCTGAGAGAATATATCCAAATGGCACTGGCGATCTGAAACTTTTATAGCATCCACAAAACGTGTATGAATTTGAAGATTAACTGAATGGATAATGTGATAAAGTTGTGAGAACACAACCAATACTCAAATAAACAGGGCGTATTGTATCACATGCATATAAACTCACGATATTCTAGAGTTTGTGTGTATCCAATTAACATTTGTAGACGATCTTCTCTCCGAACTCATAATTCGACGAAGTGCCTTGTCGGCTAACATTTGTCGTCGACAATAATGTCCTGTATTTGGAATGTCGATGTCGACGAAATATATTTTAACCAAGTGTCCTTTGGTCGTTTTTAGACAATTACGATTACAAGAACTATTCAAAATATGCACTTTTGCTTCATATGTATAGCCATTTGCTGGTGGCACGAAAGCGAGAGATGTTAATTGCTTTTTGAAGCCATTGAAACATTTAAGATCGCACAGCATAGTTCTTTATGACAAACGAATGACTTATAATTCACTCGGATTGATTTTTATCACCAATAATAGTCTGTCAACGTGTTTGTGTGCCTTTAGCATATGTGCTTATTGTAAGTTAAGAAGATATAAAAGATTTTTCTCAAGACGATATATTAGCTCTAAAATTCGTATCGCACAAGAATATAATAAGGTCTAAATGATTTATAACACGGTTCTTCATCACACCATTTGAAGAAGTTATTATTATGCATATGGTAATATTGAGCAATTGGATTTAATCCAATAAAGCCTTTTGTTTATAAAAATTTGTCATTTATAACAGCAGCTGCTCCGATTTTATTACACAGAAATATGGATTGTAGGCATTGCTAACATTAAAAACGAGGCCATTATTTTAAACTTTCAGCTCTCTTCGCTGATATAAAAGGGGATACCATTTTTTGATAGTATATATTAAATCTCGTATCCTAATTAAAAACAAAAAAATGGGAAATTTTATTTCCGAATATAGTCGCGCTATAAAAGGCAACTTATTTATCTTTAATGAATCAGCATATATCATTGCATTTTACATTGTTGCCTGATTCCATTATCTTTAAATGCTTTAGAAAAATGTATATTTCTTGCGTTTCGTTTAATTCGTCATGTTGATTAAACACCGTTTGTAAAGCAACTCCAATTTTCTATTTTATAATGGAGGAGACTGAGAATTTAATAAACCGTGAATATTAACCATTCGTTCGCAGCATATAACGCGGCACATGTAGATTCTGCCTGTTTGTTATCAAGTCATTAAGCTCTATATAAAGCCAATCATGAGTTTATTTCGAATTACTGCTTCCAAGGTTAATTAAGACTTTTGGGTGTTTTTGTCTGCTCTAAACATCGTTCTTTCTGTCTGTGTCTCGTTTAGAATGTTTCTTTTTATTTCATTAGATTCTCATTTCAACATTTTTGATGTATGTCTTTATATGTAATCTTCTTCGAAGGCATTCAGATAAATATAATTGTTCGGGTCACTGTGTCTTTCCCTTTAAGTTCCATACATCGGAATTCTCTACCCGCAGAAAACTGAAGGATCAGAAAGTCAATTTTAAGTTGCTACTAATAGGTACAAAGTATAGTTAACTTTGTTTCGAATCATCCAAAATTAAGAATGATAAAAATAATTTACTTTAATATTGGAGTGATTCATCTCAACATAATATACTTTATTTGCTCTATTGTATGTGAAGCAAGCACCTTACCAGACGCTATCACGGCTTAAATGTTAACTGAATATAAACCATATATATATATATATATATATATATATATATATATATATTGTATGTAGCCTTGTGTATGTAGCCAGCATAGCATATATATGCTGCTGCTGCTGCTCAACAACCTTGTAGCCTTGTATATATATATATATATATATATATATATATATAATGCAGGTAAGCAGGTATGACAGGACGTAATTCAGAGTTATCAACGGGATATTTTGCTGGATTCATGTAGCGGTGTCTCAGCAGCGTAAGAATGGCTTAAATGTAATGTTATCACGCGCAGCACCAATACAATAACAGGCATAGTTACAAAACTACACTTTCTGTTTCGACACGTATTTAAAGCAAACAAAGGTATGTATTGATTACATTAATACTTTGTGACCTTGCAATTGGTAAATTCGCATTGCACAAGTGAAATATCAAGATCAAAGTGGTCCTCCTTTCACTACTTTTTCTCTTTATTCTAAACTAGGCTACAAAAGAAAATCACTCATTTTCGAACAGGAACAAGAGCCTGAGATCTCCTGTTTATTTCAGAGGGCTATTGGGGAAACGGAAGCTACACAAGTACCAGTTTGTAATAGTTTGTTATTTTGTGAACACTAGGGTACTTGTGAGAAAATGGAGACAACCTGATGTACCTACTAGTGATGAGTGGTTAGTGGTCTATCAAATTGTCATTCCGAGTCATATCCACAGGAAATTCTTAGCTAGTCTATGCAACATGCTTGGCTAGTCATTTAGAGATTAATAATACTTATTAGACGATCTTAAATCATTTATAGAGGCCAAAAATTAAAAGTGATATTTACAAATTCTGTAGATCTTTTCACACTAGTTGACAATAACGTTTGCGTCCACAAGATTTCCAAAGGCAATTGCTTTTGAGAAATATTAAACTAAAACCATAGTAAAATCTTTGACAAAGTTTTTTTGGACTTGTTGGCATCCCCACATCTGTCCAGTCTGATCAAGGGTCAAATTTCATGTCTAGAATTTTCCAACTAGTTATTCTTAAATTAATCATCCAGCAGTTTAAAGCTTCTGCTTAACAGCCCGAATGGCATGGGGCTTTAGAAATATTTGATAACACTTTGAAGAACATGATTCGGTCACATTGTTTTGATACAGGAAAGAACTGGGATGATGGTGTTCATTTGCTGTTGTTTGCTGTTAGGGAACCAATAAAAGAATCCTTATGTTTTAGTCCTTTGAACTAGTTTTTGGACAAACTGTAGGTGGACCATTTAAGTTATAAAATAGAACTACCTTCCGAATGAAGATTCCGAGATCAATCTTCTTCACTATGTCTCTGATATCAAGAATAAGTTTCAAAGGTTTGTGAAGTAATATGAACTACTCTGCACTCCATTCAGTCAAAAAAATAGAAATTAATGTATGATAGAAATACACCGGAAAGGAGTTTTCAGTCCTCTAATTCTGACTCTATGGCCTATGCCTCATAACGTTCATCTGGTTAAATTGTATGGTTCTCATACAATTGTAAAGAAAGTAAATGACTTGAATTATATCATTAATACTCATGGGAGGCGGAAACAGATACAACTTTGTCGTATAAATATGTTAATGTTGTTTGATGATAGAAATAGTCCAGTTACCTACTCAATAAATTTAGTTGTTCCTGTCCCACGGAGTGACGATTTAAACAATATAATGCAATCTGACATTAATGACTCAGCAATCGTTCTGAATTCAGAAATGTTTACGAATCTGGACTAGATGGTTTGTCATCAACAATAACAGGAAATTAGTGAATTAAAACAGTTATTAAGCGAAAATGGGCACTTGGTTCCTGATATTTCAACACGAACAAATAAAACATATCATGAAGCTGAGATGGTAGATTCTACACATGTACAATAGCATCCTTACAGGATGAGTCCTCTCAAGCACGAATGTTTGAAAAAGAAATTCAATATTTTACTGGAGAATGGTTTGATAAAACCAGTTAAACTTAACGGAAGTTCACCATGTATTATTGTGCCTAAACCAGATAATATATTCCACATATGTACTGACTGTACAAAAGCCAACGGTGTCACAAAATTGGATTCATTTTCAATGCCAATAATAGATGACTGCATTGACAAAATTGGAAATACAAAATATGTCATCAAGTATGAACTTTAAAAATTAATCTAGCTAATTCCACTCACGAAGGAGGAAAAGAAATTTTGACACTTGCAATCTAGGATGGTTTTTATCAGTATAATGTGATGCCACTTGGTATAAAAAATTCTCCATCAACTTTCCAGTTTTTAATAAACATGATGTAATCTGGTCTAGATACTTGTGACGCATACGTCAATGACGTTACAATGTACAACGATACCTGGAAAGATCACTTGGAAGCTATTTGGAAATTATTTGGTTTACTAGATTTGAAAGTTAATTTAGGTAATAAATTAGATTTGCCATGCTGGTGTCAAATGTTATTACATACTGTGGGACAATGTTAAGTTAAACAAGTATAATTTAAGATCAAGGGTATTTGATAGTTAAAAGCAACTGGTCCGATGTTTGTGTTACGGCTCAATATTTTCAGAAATTTTATTCAATTTTGTTTTATTGCCAAGTCTCTAGCCAGCTTGTTCAGTAACACATCCAAGTTTGATTGATCGGACAAACATGAGGAATTTTTGAAAAATTAAAAACATACTTAAAGGTACACCAGTTATTTCAGCTCCAACGTTTGGTCAATTATTTAAAATTTCTGTTGATGCGAGTGCTGTTGGAAGTGATAGAGTATTGATTTAAGAAGATAAATGTTTGTGGATCATCCAGTGTGCTACGTTTCTAAGACATTAAACAAGCGCTAGAGAAATTATTACACAATCGAGATGGAATGTGTTTCTTAGATATTGGTTTTGCAATGTTTTGAAGTGTATAATTGTTCAGTTCATTCTTGGAATATTGTATTGATCACAATCACCTTACGTTCAGAGATTCTTCAGATGCAATACAATATTGACATTAGACACTTTGGAGGAAAAGATAGATGATTGCAGATGCCCTCTCACTCGTACTGTAATACTGTATTGCATTATTTTGTGTATGTTTTGTGTCATTCATAAGACACCTTTCTATGTGATTTTAAATATTATATTATCATGTCTATGTTTGACTAATATATAAAATAAATACATATTGTATAAAGCGTTCTCTTTCATTATGAGGGGAGGTGGTATATACCTAATTCATATTGTGTACCTCAATTTTGTCGTGTGTGTGGTTGAGAGTTGTAGAGTTTTACCTACCTGACATTTTCATGATTATAAGTGGTAAAAATATGTTTACTAAAATATATATTCAGGGCCTAACCTTGCTTAGTGTTATTGGAAGTTTCCATTAGTTGCCCAGCAAAAATACTATTGCGTCTCAGGTCAAGTGAGACATGCATATATGGAGGTTTAATAAACAAATATTCATTCCTGTTTAAAGGTCATTTTGGAATCATTTAATGTCGTGTTCAGATACAATTTGACAGGAAATATGTATTGAAATTATTCACTGGAATTACAAACTTTTCATTGGGTTTTTGGACTAAAGCACTACTTTGGTATTTCTCAGAGCTCATTCAAAGGCATTGTGGATTACATAATTCTGGTACATCAGGACTTTCGATATTATTGGAATGCATTCGGAACATTCTATACTTTTGGACTTGTGTTAGGACATTTAGGATTATTTGGGGTTTAATTCGCAATATTTTAAATGTCTCTTATTACTTAGGGAAATAAATTGTTTGTAGAACTTAAATTATCGGTTTCACTTCTATTCTATTAAATATTTTAAGACCCAGAGTCACAACTCAATCAGCGCTAAACATGTTATCTTAAAACGATTACCATGGAGTACAGGGTAAAGCTTACGACTAAGTATGGGTATTATATTGGTGATCACTAGTCCGATTAAAGTCAAGAACAACATACCAATAAATTGACCTAACAGGAACCTATGCGACATCATGTTCTGTTGTTCAGATTAATCATCAATTTAACTGCAACTTTCGCAGTGCTGAAAGTGGCAAAAGTCATTCTGAACATATCGTTGCTAACAACCTTCCATAAACACGAAATACTGTGCTTTATCTGATAAGCTATTAAACACACATTGACATGGATTTACAAAGGTTACCAGAACATGAAATTTATTCGATGCCTGTCAGATCGACTCAATGATAAATAAAGTTTGATTTGAATCATATTGGTTATGTGTCTACATACGTCGAACAAGACGATTTGTGGAATTATGGCATATACGAATTGAAACAATTTAGCATATAATTTGGTCCATTAAGAAAATAAAATATTATGAAGTGTATTGTTACTCAGACAGTTATAATTTTTGCTAGTCTTTATATTATATTTCACATTAATTTCATTTAGTATAGCTTATAACAGATGCACATAGAAGTACTATCGTGAGATATGGTACAGCGTGCTCATGGGTTCAGCCTGGTGGGTAGAAAGGATACATCAATAAATGGAACAGAATGAAGTTTGCTGGTTGATCACAGTTCGGCTAGAAACTAGAAACGGCCTTTGCGCTGTGATTTTAGATAAATTTCCATCATTTCATTCGTTTACACTGTGAATTTGGATAAGTCTCCATCATTTCAACATTATATTCTTTTGCACTGTGATTTTAGATAAATCTTCATCATTCCAACATTATTTGTTTTTTATTTAAATAGAGAAGTAATAAGTTGAATCATATACGGTAACAATTCTTCCAAGTCTATTTTAAAGCTATATGCATTTTCACAGTACTTTTTGAGAATCGAATGAAAATATACATATATACGGTGAAACACTACAACGGTTTAATGCTTATGCATCTTATCAAATGCTGCCATATATACAGAATACGTATGCAGTTCGCATAATCCTATAGTTGTATTTTCTAGCTGCATACAGCAAGAGTTGAAGACAAAACTCGAATAGAATGCAATATATCAACAATGCAGATGACGGAAATGAATCTCTTCGATGAAAGTTCAGCTAGAGTTATTTTATTTTTAGGCATCAATACCACTCCGAGCGATAATCATGAACTTTTCATGCTTAAAATACCACGAGGTAGATAACTGACATTCTACGTCATGACTATTTAGTATCTTTAATCGAGAATGGTAGAAACACAAACAACGACCCGGTAAAAGCAATACCAAGAAGTTAAAATGCTGGGTTAATAAAACAAAATCTGTATGCGCCATCTAAAAACAATTGACTGGCATTCGGCTGTCAGAACTCGAGATCTTAACGTAAATAGTCGCTGAAACCTCGAGACGTAATTATATATAAAGTCAGATTTTAACTTTATACATATAAAAGGACTATTATTGGCACATTTGATTCTTTTGATGAATTTCACACACACACACACACACACACACACACACA
>JAECUM010022142.1:0-46675 GCA_016617855.1 Megalonaias nervosa | reverse complement strand
TTTAGAAATATCGTTATCAAATAAAATATCAACCATATTATCAATAAATGTCATCACATCATCTGCCCAACCTGTTATTCTCACATCATTTTCAGCCGCGAATAACCAAACTGATCCATATTTTGGCGATATATGATATCCAACTTTTTTAATACAATCGCTTATTATTTTAGATTTTATACCAGTATAACCTGAGGATGATTTGATGGAATTAAATCTCTTACAAAATCTGTTTGTCAGATCAAATCCAACATGTCGTACTGATGGTTTATAATAAGACATTATATATATATATATATATATATATATATATATATATATATATATATATATATATATATATATATATATATATATTTCATTTGTTTAATATAACATTTTGTCTAAAACTATAAAAATAATTTCTAGAGTGTAATAGTAGTAGAAGTAATTGAGTGTTTCTATCTCAGAGACCCCCTACCCCGACAAAACAAATTTTTGTCAGAAATATGTTAGAAAAGTCTATCATATGAAAGTTATCATTTTAAGCTAAAAACGGCTGCTGACAAAAATGTTAACGTATAACGTTTTGGGAGGGGTAGGGGGTCTCTGAAATAGAAACCTCATATTACTTCTACTACTAATTATTCAAAATGTATAGGGACTTTTGCCCTGAAAATGATCACAATAATATTGCCAATGAACACATTGTGTATCATGCTGAACCTGTGCCAAAATGTAGGAAAATGATCATACCGCGTGGAAAGATTGTGACAGCAGAAACGGTATTGAAAACTGTGGACATACAGAATGAAAATGTAATGAAAGATATAAGTATCTATGATAATTTCAAGAAACAGTTACTTGAATATGGAGATTTATTTATACAGGTTTTTGATGAGCACAAATTAATTGCCATCATGAATGACTATGACGATGAAACAGGAGAATTCAAGAAATCAGATTATGTGAAGACGACAAGGGAGCGGTTTGAAAATGGGATTTTCTACACTTGTAGCTGTCGAATTTATCGCACACTTCTAGAATGTTTCAGTGATAGAGAACAAGAACAGTATTATGCCTTGGATATAAATGGTATAAAGTGCATGCATTGTCGAGTAGTAAAAGATGACAATTTTCCAGATATTGAAAGGGATGAAAATGCAGCAATCACAAACATACAAGCAGTGATACAGAGAGGTCTATCATTTAAAGATATGAAGGTAGTAGAGTTGTCGTCTTGCCGACCAAACACAAAGAAATTTTCAGTCTTGCATGATGATAAAATTTCATTTGTACATTTAACCTTCAGTACCCGTGTTCAGTGGTACATAATTTCCTGTACAAATGGTTTCTACAGAAGTAGAAAAGGGGTTCAAAAGAAATGTAGATCTGCTCACAAAGGGAGGTAACCTATGTAATCATTTGATGGAACTAAAAAATGCACCTCAGTATTGGATGGACTTTTCAAAATGTTTATCTATCGATACAGCTGATGATATATAAACTGAAGCCATTCCTGATAGTATTGATGTTAAAATGAATATTGAAAACCAGTTTACTACAGTAAATGACTCGAATTTTAATGTTGATGATGGTCATTGGTCCTTTCCTTGCATAAGTACACATTCAGCACGAAAACAGCAAGATTTAAAATTGGCCAAGAACATAAGGGAAAGATACATTTGGATCACTTCAGACTTTAATAATATCGAAAATGGTTGTTTAAAAGGACGCGACCTTGTGAATGAGATACCAGAGTTTCCATGTCGGTGTGGTGCTGGGTGGACTGATTTAGATCATTTAAATGATAAAATTGTTTCTGATCGCACATTGGCCATTTACACAAAAATCGCACCAGTGCTGTGTAGAGTTTTAACACGAATATGTGTTAATACTGAAGCACCATGCAAACTGAAATGGGATGAAGGACATTCGCTGTGCATTCATGTTGCTACGAGGGATACTGCTGCAGGTGATGAGATTTGTTGGGCATTTGTAAACCAGGTCTTGGGATCTAAAGTGACATTTTCTTCATTTTGTGACCTTAAAACTAAAGATAAATCAAATCCAGATTTCCGTTCATTCATGGATCCAGGAGTATTCCTTAAATGGTGGTTCAGCTGGGCTTCAAACATAAAGATAGATTTCAGAAAACCCTGTCCACTTTGTGGGTTTGCCCCAAAGCAGCTTGCATGTGATGGAACAATAGTTGGAGTTGGCTTTCGCAATGCTAATTTTGAGGAAATAAGCAAGCCAGATGACCATAATAACATCTTGCCAACACTGCAGAGAAGAATGACAAGATGTTTCCTTCCTGACAGGCCAGGCATTGATAAAGATAAATTTAAACAAGCCAGGGAACATTTGCATTACGTAAGCAGTCATTTTAAAACGAAATACCACAGCAGGAGATTTTGTCACAGGAAGAACACTTGAACAGAAATACTTTACTTTTGTCTTTGTTATGTGATTCAGTTCAGCCGGTTTTCAGGCGATTTCACACATGTCAGAGGTTGAAAATATTGTACCAGATGAAAATATTGCTTTTGCTAATGTTGTTAAAAAGTTGTCTACAACAGCTTCTGTCATCAGTTTGATCCCTCATGCATACTTAGATTACGTTGTAGAACTTTTAGATCATATCGCAGGAAAAGAAGTTAATAATGGTGGAGATCTTTTCTTCAATAGAAAATGCATGAAATGCGTGAATATTCACCAGAAATAAGAGATTTGATTGGTACGTCAATGCTTGGCAACATTAATGAGAATGGTGAAAATTGTATACGCCAAGATGTAGTTAATTTCATTCGCTTTTTAATAAAACAAGTTAGTAACATGAATGTAACTCCAGCTGAGCCTGCTATGCCACAGTTGGTACTTATAATCCTCCAAAGTTGGGGAGAGCATACTATTTTTCTGAGTCAGGAAAGAAATTACGTTCAGTCAGAAAATTTTCTATTGATTGTGAAAGGAAAACAACATTGGCTTATGATGATCCACCATTAGAGCATGATCAATGTGAAAAATATTTCTCAAAAACTCATATTTCTGCACCTGGAACTTCCACTTTATTTCTTTGGTTCTGTCCTAATCATGGACATTGTTACGGATTTCATATGACAAATGCCGAAGACGTAAAGACCCATCAGCATCACTGTACTCCCACTTGCAAACTCCACCAAAGGATATATTTTATGATTTTGCTTGTAATCTCCATGAGTATTGCTTAAATCGAGAAAGTGGCTTCTATAGAGATGTTAGATTCTTTCATGACATTTTCATGGTTTTGCTCACAAATGTTCCTGTGCGTATCAGTCATCAAGACTAATTGGATTTGACTCAGTAAATTCTGAAATATGCGAACAATTTAAAAGTTTCATTCAGTATGTTAAATCATCGGCTCTTCAAATGACCCAAGAACATTTTTGCTTCTACTTGCAATTCTTCATACACGAATGGAATGAGAGAAAAAGAGAAAGGTATTAAAAGCAAATAACCGTTGCTTTAGCTGGAGTTTAGATGTATGTTATAGATCATTGTAACACTTTGATATTCTTAAATTATTTGCTGCATTTCATTTTGTTTCTGTTGTTACCATTTCTGGGTTCATTATTACAGTAGGGGAATAATTTTACCTCCAAGTTTCGATGTGAACTATATCGACAATATATAATATGATGATATACAGAAATGTTTTGTTGAATTATTATAAAGGTACTTCTTTGCTACAAAACTGGCCATTTGAAATTCTTCTTATAATTCATGTTATATTGTTATGTTAAAAATGAATAGAAGCAAGATTCAGGTGAAGGTTGAAAAAGCATCTGAACATTCCAAATTGGTACTTTTGTTGACATTTCAAAGAACTTTATGAAAAATTTAATTTCTTTACTACATTGAAAATCAATTTATCTTATTTTCTACTTCATATCATTAAGCGGTATTGTAGTGAACACATTCTGCATTTTCCAATCTCAAATGTTTTTTGAAAATTATTAAATATAATTGTTTAAAGTACATTAAAACTAAAATCAATATCAGTATTTCAAAATGTTACCTATTAGCCTTTCATTTTCCACTTTGATTACTTGCAGATATTGTTTTGTGTTCTTTTTCAATGAAGCACAAGTTGTCAGTATTTTACATGTTTCCCTACATCACCAATTGATGAGGTCTATGGGGCATTACCTTAAAAAATTTCCATCATTATTTTTGTGTTTTTACTCACACACACACACACACACACACACACACACACACACACACACACACACACACAAATACTCACAGATATTTTATGAAAAGAACCACTCATTTCCAAACCCTCAGGTGTTTTACATCGCCTTTTTGTTTGTTTGATGTGAAAGTAAAAGACTAGGCAATCTTATAACTGGCGTAAACAACACGGCGAATGAAGACTCGTACTTGCCCTATTCTCGATACCATGGTGAAATGTTAGTTTCATGTGATTAACTTTGATAACAGATTTACTTTTATCCGACATAGTAAACGTCTTACATCCAAATCGACAAATGTATCGTAAAACTCCGATAATTCCGCTCACGATAACACCACTCACTTCACATCATAGGAGGTGCTGTAGGGCTCAGACAGACAGACGAACCATATTTACAAAGGTTTTACCAAGGCCGATCTAGGAAAGCAAACAGAATGAACAAATCCCCAAGATATACCTAGATACTGAGAAAATAGCTACTTCACAGATAAGCGTAATCCTAACCCTAAATGACACAACTCCTTTTTCCTCCAAAACCTCTGGAGTGATTTTCATTAACCAAATACCTATGTAAAGGGCCTAAGAGGCACGTATTGTAGTGAAAACTGCGTCCAAATCGCCCTGTCCGTCCCGCCGTTATTACAAAATAAAACATCAATCCTAACCTAACCCACAAGAATCCACATTTGTCCTCGACCGATTTTCACCAAAGAGTTATCGTTGGATTACTATCCTCATTACACATCTTTTAACCTAGAGTAGTTCCAGCCTAGATGTCACATTCGATATGGACGGTATCCATTGGTTGCCAAAGGCAGCTAATGGGATGATCGTTGGTTGGAAGGAAAACTAGAGGGGTACATAAGTTGTCAACCTAAGCTCTCGGAGATTGACAGAAACTGAAAATACGGCCGTGATCAGTGGATTGAAGTGTAACCCAACAACTGAACTTACAGATAGGATGTCAATTTCAGTACCATTGAAATAATTTACTGGAAAAATAATCGTATTAAAGTTTTTCCATGGTAAACCAAAAATAACTAAAACATAATCTGTAGGGAAAAGTTCTATGTGCCCGCCTCCTTCAACCCTGCCGATAAGTGTGAGAAAAATAACAGACCAAACTTTTAAGCAAGTATCACAGTCAAGATGCGTACAGGAAAAACAAAATCTCTCCTTGACCGAATGGACAGCGATCGAAACCCAAAAGCAAGATCAGAATATTGTCATCAGGACAGCCGATAAAGCGTCAGCCACGGTGATTATGGATAAAGCAGACTATGTATGGGAAGTAGAAAGACAATTGGCCAATAGAAAACATTTCCGAAAATTAGACAACCCAAACTATCCGAAAACTAGCAAAGAGATAACTGGGATTGTGCATAGATTAGTAAATGGGAAGTTTATTACCAAGAAACATGCGGGCCACCTAAGCCCAATTGATAATATTAGACCTAGGTAAATTTACACCTTGACAAAATACATAAAACTCCTTAATCCTGTTCAGTCCATTATAAATTTCCTATTTGAAGACTCGTCGTTTCAGTTGTAGGGAGGGAATCTTATAACATTGCGAAAGACAAAGATTCATTTTTGTGACCTTTGGATACTAAGCATCCGGCGTATCGTAGGGATACAACCGATTGTTTAAATAAAATTAGACAAGTCCAAATTCCGAAAACTAGCTTTCTAGTCACTCTAAACACGAAAAGTATGATAAAAAATATTGATAAACTGGACGAGTTGCAGGCGTTGCGAAACTCTTTCATTCATAACCCCCGACCCGAAAAGACCTGATGTTTAAGTTTTAGAGTTGTTAACTGTTTTTGGAAAAAAAATTACTTTGAAATTAACAGGAATATCTTCCAACAAAAAATGGGGTACTACAATGGGCAAGAAGTTTACACCTAGTTACACAAACATTTTTAGGGCAGAATGGGAAAGAGGAGGTTTTAAAAAGTGTCACTTACTTCCATTAGTATATTTTCGATTTTTGGATGATGTAATTTTAATTTGGACCTAATTACTAAATCAGTTTCAGATATTTTTTTTTATATCTTGAATAATTTTCACTCCTCAAAAAACTGAAGGCGACACTTAAAGTTACTTAATTAGATACGACGGTCTTTAAGGATCACGAGTTCGAAGTAACGGTAATTTTGGATATAAAGGTTTACTTCAAGCCTACCGACACGCACCAACTCTGGCATTTATATTCCTTCCATCCTAATCAGATTTTAGCGGCATTCTGAAATCTCAAATTATACATTCCATAGATTGTGTTCAAGACAGGAAGACAGGTAGTCGGGAGTCGCAAAAACATGCCAGGGAAGGTGCTGCAACACATGCCCATCTTTCACAACCGCTACAAACTTTTTCAAACAACAACAACCAAACGTTCGTTATGAAACAAAACCCGACTTGAGATTCTCAAAACGTCATTCACCTGATTGGATGCAAAAAGTGCGGTAAACAGGATGTCGGGCAGACGCGTTTTATTCTACGGGATCACTTTACTCGACACAGATTTGATATCACCCACAACCAAAATAAAAGCAGTGGCGAACCATTTTAACAGCATCGACCATTCCGTGAACAATTACTCTATCCTCATAAATGAAGCTGTTACAGATAAAGAAGATCTCAGGAAAAGGGAGGCCTACTGGATTGGGAAATTAAACAAGAGAAATCCCTTCTGATTCAATATCGCTACGATGTCTGCAGTGTGGCAGTTTATAGTGATGTCTAGCAATGAGGCATCATGCCACAGACATTTAGCATTATGTCCAACCCATTCACATAATACTGACACCAGGCTGAACAGTCCTAACACTGACCTCTTAATGCTGAGCGCCAAGCGAGGTAGCTGCTAGTACCATTTGCATAAGTCTTTGGGATGACTCGACCGGTTTTCGAATTATCAATTATACACCAAAATAAAGGGAATTAACGGTTCTTTGAACAATACTTAAGATATACAAGGTCTTTTTTAAATAGGCAGTATAACCAGTGCGGAAACCCGGGGAAATTCTTTGTCTTTAAAATTCTAACCCTATGCAAAATACAAAACTGTAGAGCGCCACCTTAAGTTTGAGATCTGCTCTAAGCACTTAGTCCACCGGAGCGGTCATAAGAAGAAAATTAAGAGCGTGAATAATTCTCCCTAGGGCAGTGCACGTGGGAGTCGTTCAACTCGTAAAACTCCGATAATCTGTCCGTCTATACATTATGACCAGAAAATCCTAACCCTAAACCCTAACCTTTCTTAACAAGAAAACAATTTTCTCCAAACTTCATCGACCGATTTTCACCCCCTAGGCATCGTTGTATTACTTTCCTCAGCACGCTTCTAAAAACATGGTTATCGTAAAACTTCGATAATCTACCCGCTTGCTACAGAACAATACACTCATTTCACATTGTCGAGGGCGTTGTAGGTCGCAGAGGGGAGGACTAACCATTATTACATATTTCTGGTTACGGTC
Source organism: Megalonaias nervosa (assembly GCA_016617855.1). NCBI lineage: Eukaryota > Metazoa > Mollusca > Bivalvia > Unionida > Unionidae > Megalonaias > Megalonaias nervosa. The sequence goes on along the minus strand of JAECUM010022142.1, from coordinate 38,971 downwards.
GATCTAGCAAAGCAAACAGCATGCCAGACTTCAGGGCGTTACCGAGATATTGACAAAACAGTGAAGAAACTTGGCCATTTCACCTCAAGCAGACTGTCATACAGTGCTAACCTGGAAGAAGAGAGGCTTTTTGATAATTTATCTCATACTGGGTCTGTTATGGCACGCAAATCTACGTGTCTCCGTAATCCCTCAAGCTACCTGCATGGGCTAAGTATCTCAGTGTGCGTCTTTTCTGTGCTCAATTGGCAGTGCCAATGCCTTGAAGTAATTCGCAGGGGTTACTGAGATATTCACCGAAGACGAAAATCATCTAAAAACTACAAGATCCAGTTATCACTGAAAACTTGCCCCAAAATCATTCCATCAACCTCACAAGGTATAGACAGATTAATCTCCTCAAGACGCATCTTTGGACATAACTGTCATAAAACTGATGATCCATCTGCTAGCTACAGGAACAAAAACTCATTTCACATTATAAGGGATGCTATAGGCTGCATACAGACAAATGAACCATTATCTCAAAAAGATCTCATCAAGGCAGATCTAGGAAAGGAAACCGCTTTACCAAATTTACTGGCGTTACCGAGATATTGAGTGATAGTTATTTCATAGATTAATCTTAACCCTAATTGACAAAAGTCTATTTTTTTAACCCAAACCTAAGTAATGCTTTTCATGAACCAATTACATATCCGTAGGGCTCCATGAGTCACGTATTGCAGTGAAAACTGCATCCAAATCACCCTACCTGTCCATATGTTATTAACAGAAAACCGTAACCATAAGCCCTAACTAACAAGAACCAGATTTTCCTCCAAATGCATTGACCGATTTTCACCACCGAAGTATCGTTGTATTAATCTCCTCGACACATCTCGAGACCTAGGAATCGTAAAACTCTGATAGTCTGTCCGCTTGCTACAGTACAAAACACTTATTTCACATTATAGGGGGCGTTGTATGTCGCAGACGGACGGACTAACCATTTTTACATATGTCTAGACAAGGCCGATCTAGCAAAGCATACCGCTTGACAAAATTCCCAGGAGTTACTGATGTGATGTGAAAATAGCGATCTGACATCTTGGTCATTTCACATAAGCAGACTGTCTTATAGCGTTAGCCTGGAATATAGGCTTTATAACCACGATAATCACAATTGCTTCTTCTAAAAGGCTGATATTAATTTCATTGTCTTTCACTTTGCCATTTAAAATCAGAGTGTGCTGTTCTTTTAGCCATTTACACATATGTAACTGTACTGAATTGGAGAGAAGGAGAAAATATACGCAGTTATTGTCTGAATTTAGCATGGGCAAAGTTCCAATTGTCCTGATTGAAGATCACCAATAATATATGAAATTATTTTTGATAATGCATGTGCTGCCAAGAAACTAAAACTTAGTAGCCCAGGTTATCATAAGGCCTGTTTTAATTACTATAAGGACTCAAGTTGTAACTTACTGGTTGGTGAATGGAAAGTATCAAGTCTACAACATATCAATACTGAGATTGTTGAAATATGCTGCTGATATACCTGAAATTATTTTGCTGAGCATGTTCTGTTGAGGTAGGAGTTATTTAAGTGAAGCTATGCTTTATACTGTTAATACCATTTTTTGAACACCCTGATAGGATCAATGTGGTGACATTATTAATGAGATTTTATAAACCCAGAGCTCACAGGGCGATAGCTTAAACCATTCGGCCTGTTTATATCAGTGTCCAGCATTTGGCAATCATGATGCAGACATGTAGCATGATATCTAACCCAGTCACTTTATCTTGACACCGTGTAAAGAGGGCACCAGAGTGGCCCAATAAAATATAGTCTTGTGTGTGTGTGTGTGTGTGTGTCTGTGTCTTGAATGTGAAATAATTTCATGAAAGCAAATTATTTATTATTTTGTTTTAATCATTTCCAATTATTAATTTTATGTCTATTAAGATTTTTGTAGGTCTGTGCACTCTATGTATAGTGACTAATATGGATTTTAATTTTGAATAGACATCTACATTTGATAATTGTGAGAAGACAGACATAAAATTAGGAAACTGTAAATTAAAAGAAAATAGTTTTGATTAAATCATTTACATATGTCAAGAAATATAGATCTAGGAGGCTTAGAATCATGACAATTTCTGGCCTAGAAGTATGGTCCTATGTACATGCAAGTAATAAAAGAAATATCTGATGATGTTAAATGTTTTATTAAGTTTTGTATTAGTACACAGAAACAGTGAAGACAACAATCCGATACAAGTTTTTGAAAAAATAAGAAATTTTCATCCTCTTCATTATGCTAAAATGTTCCATTTATAAATTTTTAATGCTGTAGTCCATAGTGTAGTGAAATCATAATAGCTGGTATATGTTGTTGTAATCAGCATGATCATTTGACTTTGAGGCATGAAATACACGGAAAGTGTTTGAAACAGAGTACCCAGGACAGAGAATGCTGGGTTTTTGATGGCATATGCTCAATTAGGGGCAATAGGTTTCAGCAAAGGCTAACAGCTACGTTTACAATGTTAAGGAAAAGTAACATACCTATAGGCACTAATGCTGTTAAAACATGTGTCATTACCAGTAAATTGTTTATCAATGCATGCAATATTTTCAGCACCTTTCTAACTCAATTGGCATGTGACACTAAACCATCACATGGATGCATTGGCTGACAATGGCAACTTGACTTCATTTGGACAGACTGAAAAATCAATTAACTTTTGTCAGTTTATAAAAAGTGTTCACATCTGGAGATTTGGAAAGCTGGTGCAAGCCTAATCTTTGTGTGTTAACTGTTAAAATGAAATAAACTGTTATAAAATTAAATTTTGCTTATGAATTTAAAGATCAGGTACCACAAATTCAAACAACAGTGTAATTACAACTATTTTAAGCTCATTAATAGCTCATTAAAAACTGTGAGCAAGACAAGAAATCATTTACCTGTTGTTGTTCCATTACTAACTGGCATGCTCTGAATTCCGAATTGCCATGGCAAAATGACCTATAGTAAACACAATCGACGAATGATGCTTGCTTGTGGCACCATTAGTAGCAGTGGAGATAATGAATGGAAATGACCTCATTTGATCATTCGGGGTATCTTTGGTATATCATCATCAACCCTGGATCCCTCGCATACAAGCAGAGGAGTATGTGTTTTCACCTTGAATAAATTCATCATTGTGATTTTTATGCAAGTGAAGATTTAAGTTCATTGATTACTCACAAACAAAATTCATCTATATGCACCCTCGTGCTGAATTCATACTGAATGCACGCGAATAAAGGAACTACTTTCTATTGTAAACAAACAATTTTTTTTCTGAATGAACTAAAGCAAATGTTTCATGGACTGCCACATATCAGCAGCTTTGGCACATTCCGCGTTAACTTTTTGATACCATGTTTCAGATTTAGGCTAGCTATAGACGCCAGACAGGGTCCTTACAATAACATGCAAGTTATAAGACATAAACTGTCTTCTTTAGTTAGTAATAAAAATGGCAAAAATACACTTGCAATTTTACATCCTGAATTTCCTCAGAATGTACTTTCGTAGTTTTGCAAATCCGAATTACATGAGCCATGTCATGGGTTCTCAAGGTTGATTACACATTTCGAAATTGTACTGTAATTTCGAGTATATTCCAAGTGCAGTTACATCCTCCTTACTGCACTCAAAATGAAATAAATATTAAATTCCACAGCGTCTTTTCCATAATTGCAATTGAAAGACTTCATATTTTTCCCACATTATTATCTGAATCATTCAATGACAGAACAGAAACACGCACGCCGATGTCAACACGCTTCAATACGATTAAATTGGCAGATGCTGTTGGAATCCGATGTAAGTTACTTCATGTGGATAAATCCAGATCATATTCACGAAATTGCGTCGAATCGACAAAAATACCAAAACGTATTCATTCCAGATCAAACGGAAAAGTTGTTGCAATGCGCATTTAATAACAATATCCCTCCAAATTTCAATTATAAGTAGACCAAACGCCATTTTCTTTCGAAATTTACGTCTAGCGCGCGACCATTTTCAAATCTGTCTGGGCGGAGTTACGTGCTCATTAATAATGTTGTTATGTAATGATGCAGCTACGCTTGTGTATTTAGTTTGGAATACGGCATACATTCAGTTACTTTTTTCTTCTAGTGTATTTTTGTTTATATATTTAGGCCTTGGGTAGAATAAGAAAATGAGCATATAATAAAAAGGTTACTGCATTTGTATGGGAAAATATGAACTCGTTTTGTCGGATGGATATACTGCACTCGCAAGGTCGTGCAGTATAGCCATCCTAAAAAACTCGTTCATATTTTCCCATACAAATGCAGTAACCTATAAATACAAATGCAGTAACCTATAAATACAGAATTATTTAGATTGTGTTGCCTTGTTTTATATGTTACCTTCAAAATAAAACAACTTTATTTTATTTTGTCAAAACATGGGAAATGTTGTATTATTGAAATGGACTGTACAATCTACATCGTGTGTACATCGATCTCAAACTTATATACGCATGCACTGTTATGGGCCCGCTTTGTGGATTACTTTTATGAGTCACTCTTAGAAATAAAGTCTTGGAAGCAACATCATCATGCTTGTGTCTGTTCCGATATATAAATCTCACTTGAGATAGTTCATGACAAGAAACACAACACACGTGAGGGTGCATACTGGAGAAAACCATTTGAATGTGAATTATGTGATAAACCTGATGTGTTTAGTTGCAGTGGCAGTTTAAAACTACACATGAGGATTCATACTGGAGAAAAACCATATAAGTGTGAAATTAGTGATAGCATGTTTAGTCACAGTGGAAATCTAAAGAACCACATGAGAATACATACCATTTAAGTGTCAAGTGTGTGATAAAATGTTTAGTCAGAGTGAAAATCTAAAGAGCCACATGAGGATCCATACAGGAGACAAACCATTTAAATGTCAAGTGTGTGATAAAATGTTTAATGAGAGTGGGTATTTAAATAAACACATGAGGATGGATACTGGAGACAAACCATATAAATGTGAAGTATGTCATAAAATGTTTCTTATGATTGGACTTTTAAAAGAGCTCGTGAGGATACATACTGGAGAAAAGCCATTTAAGTGTGAGGTGTGTTATAAAATTTTTAGTCATAGTGGAAGTGCAAAACGCCAGACGAGACTACATACTGGAGAAAAACCATTTAATTGTATGTGATAACATGTTCATTCGGAGTGGAGATTGAAAACTGCAAATGAGGATTCATAATGATGAGAATCCATTTAAGAGTTGAGTATGTGATAAAATGTTTGGTCATGGTGGATATCAGAAAGAAGCATCTGAGGATTCATACTGGAGAAAAGCTCAAGAGTGTCAGAAAATGTTTAGTCCGAGTGAAGATTTAAAGCTACACAAGGGGATGCATACAGGAGAAAAGACATTTATTTTAAGTGTGAAGTGTGAACAAATGTTTAGTGAGAGTAGAAGTTGAAAACTACATATCATGCATACAGGAGATAAACCATATAATTGTGAAGTTTGTGATAAAGTGTTTAATCAAAGTGGAACTTTAAAAGAGCACATAAGGATTCATACTGGATATAAACCATTTGAGAGTAAAGCATGTCATCAAAGATATATACTTAGCAAGAATCTAAAACTGCATACAAGGATGCATACTGGAAATAATTATGATGAGATGGAAGGTTCATTGGGAGTGGATATCTGAAAGAAGTACATAAGGGTACACGCTGGAAAAAAATCCTTGAAGTGTGAACTATATGTTGAAATCATGTTGAGAAGTAATGGATCTCACAAGGTGCATATGAATTTGCATATTGGAGGAAAACAATTTAAATGTGAAGATTGTGATGGAAGGAATGCAATCGCAGTGAATATCCACGAGGTTCATGAGGACTGCTACTGGAGAAAAAGCATTTAGGTATGAAGTGAGGACCCATACTGGATTAAAAATCACTCAGGTGAATGAAATGAGGACTCATACTTAATTGAAAACCATTTAAGTATGAGGTATATGCTGAAATGTTTTGTCAAAGTTGAAATCTACACGGGAAACATAAGGGACACAGACAATTGAAGTGTTATGTATGTGATGTGATGTTTAGTCATAGGCTAAATTGGCAAGTAGACATGAAGATACATACTGCAGCCAAAGAATTAAAGTATGAAGTTTGTACTAAAATGTCTGGTGAAACTAAAAGTCTCCAAATGTACCAGTTTTTTTCACAGTGGAGAAACAATTGTTAAATTCTGAAGTTTTATAATCTGTTTCATCAGAGTGTACATGTTTAGGGATTAGCAAACCCGCTTGCCTCAATCCTGAGACAAGCTCAGTTTCAGTTTGGGTAAGATCAAGTTTGCAATGCACTTGTCCATGGGCAAATACAAAAAAGCTATGAGAGAGTGAGATCCAAGATATTTTATTTAACTTGGGCTGTCGGGATAAAATATAGAAAAAATATTCTGTAGCTCTGTGCAAGCTCTTATGCAGACAAAAAGGAGTCATGTTTAGTTTATAATGCTTTATATTCTGCAATTTGATATCCTGAAATATCACCAGAGTATATAATCACTGTTATTTAGTGATTACATGCATCACATTCTTCTTTAATTGCCACAGATTGTTTGGTCTATGATGTATAAGATGTAATTACCCATTTATCACCAAGGCCAGTCACAGTTTCCCATACAGACAATTACCCATTTATCACCAAGGTCAGTCACAGTTTCCCATGCAGACGTGATAGTGCAAATATTTGCTATTTTAAAGTTTTCACATATAAGGAGAAAGTATTTACAGTACAGATTCTCAATTACGTTTTAATATGAATACAGTATCTGTACATATTTGGACCCAGCCAGCCTTGATGCCCTTACATGTCAAAAGTATCTTCGGGCACTTTATCAGCTAACTTGTTTGAAATAGTCAACTTTTTTATACATGTGGCAGAAATTAGTGTCATGCAGTATTACTTAATAATAATTTAACTTTGAGATTTCTTTGACTAGTGTGATGTCGTCTTTCGGTGGTAACTGCAGGAAACAAATGCATACTTACTGCTTGGCAAACAATTAAATGGATAAAAATAAGTGTTCTCAATTCATTTTCAAAGTCTTCTTGTCAAATAATTTAATGAATGTTGAAGATGACTAAATGATAATTATTAATGCGGAATGGAAAAAGACATGAGTGAACACAACACACCCGAGAGAAATAGCTGAGTGAAATCATTCACATATATGACATTCTTTGGTGATGGATGCATTCTTACCTTGTATTGTTTTCTAGATGGATACTTAAATCTGCATCACCATTTGATCATAGTTGGAAAATTAGAGAAAAATGTTAGGTAATAAAACATGATTAAAACCAAATTAGCACAGTTTTGTTGTTGCTTATTTAATGTTTCAATTCAGGGTCTTTTCCAAAATCTCTCTCTCTATTACTAAAAAATTTATCTTTGCAAACCCTTTTCAATTAATCCATTTCACTATCAATATACAATAATACATGTACATCTCTTTTTGTTTTACTTCTAACTTCATCTGCGATCTAAATCTTTCTCATCTACATATTTATCTATATGTATTTATTTGTATACACATAATTATTAGTATATTGTTTTAAGGTTGAAACAAAGATAAAAAGAAAACAAAAGTGATATTACATGATTTCCCTAAATTATCACATATTGTGACTTTTTTTTTGCCTATGTTGGGATAATATGTTTGGGGAAGCTCATATTTCCCAAGGGCAAGTTCAGTTTTCCAGTCAGGTTGCCCAGGGCAAGTTGAATTTCATTTTAAAAAATCCCAGTATTTTAAAGATTATGTGCACAAGACAATACACACTATATTGAAGAGTGAAGATTGTAGACTAATAAAATGTTTAGTCAGAGTGAGCATTTAAGGATAATTATGGTTGTCCAAGGTCTGCGGCCAATTGTTTTCGCTGTGGACCTGTATTATGTAAGCAACACTATCTCTGACCTTTCCCACCCCATTTTAGATAATTTGGTAACAGAAATGTAAATATACTTGATGGGTGGGAATGGTCAGAGGAAACCTGGATTCTCTGTCAAGTGACTTGTTACTTTTGGTGCTACTGACTGTATATAGATTGACTCTATGGGTGTTTTCCCATGTTTTTCTGAATATGCTTTGAATGGCACTTGTGTTCTGTTTTATTTGGGTGCTTGATATCTTGTATTTTGTGAACATTTAGACTTTAAAGATTAGTTATCTACAGCAGTGATGTTCAAAGAGGATCCACCAATAGATGGCTTGATAATGTGATTTCAGAATTTGAAAATGTTATCTTTATTAAAATATTTCTATGATTTAATAAGCAATAATTTAGTTTTCTGAATTCTGAGTTTGCATTAATTTTATTATTTTCCTATATTTCAGTTATGATAATGCATTATAATAACTATATGCATGCCATACTTTGCTTTTGGATCTATTTGTGGTCAATGTGGACCTGGGCAATTTAGGGTCATACTGGTCCAGGAAAAGTGAATCAAAAGCAAAAATTTCAAGCCCTCTGTCATTTAAATGTGAAGCTTGCACTTCAAGGATTTGTCTTAAATACAAGTCTGGAGAAGTACATGAGTATTAAGTGTGGACTGAATGGGGCATTCCTGTACGTACACTTTTCCATTACATCTGCTGCTTTTTTGTGTTGAATTGGATACAGTCTGGTTTTATTGTTCATTCATAATTAAACAAGATTTCTTTTTTTTAAAAGTCTTAACATTCATGCAGAAAAATAACAGTCAAACCTTCTGCTGTTTACATTCTTTTATTCTTCGTGAGATAGATTGATCCAATGGTAGACTTAGTTAAACTAGAAGGTAAAACAAAATAATTCACAAAGGTAAATCATTACCAAACAAAAACTTAATTGGTCTGAAAATTTTGGGGAAAAAAAATCCAAATGAGAACAAGATTAATACAATACAGCTTATGTGTAGTTTTGAAACATCATGCATTGCAATGGGGTGGAGACAGTTAAGAAAAACCATCCACCATCTCTCCACATGTCCTAACGGAGATGCCATGGCAGCTTGTGGAGAATTGCTCTGCCAACCACACTTTCTTGCTGAGTCATTGAGGATGATCACCACAAAGTTGACATGGGCTCTATCAAATGAGTGTGGTTTACTGTCTATAACCCCTGAACATAGTCACAGTGTCTCAAAAACTGTACTAATACTACCGTGCTTTTTCATTTAGAAAAGGCTGATCGACACCTTTTTACATTAAGTTTACACTTTTACTTTTTTACAAAAATCTGAACAATTGCACTGACTTGACAAGACCTTGTTGAGCTTCTCTTGAGCAGTGTAAGGTTATCCTACTGTAAAAACCAATGAGATTAGAATCAGATCTCCACTGTCCTACGTGAAAATCTGACAGCTAGTGCTTAATGGTCATGTTCTGGTGACATGTTGTTACCATAATCGTTAATTTAATCAGCCAATTTGATGAAGTCTTGTACCTTTGCATTTAGGAGACTGGTCAACATGGTGAAGAGCATCAATGTGTCCCAACAATTTGGTTCACTTTGAAATTCCTGAAAGCCGCATTTTCATTTGCAAATTCAAAGCTCACTGTAGTGGAGCAAATTTTTCTGTCGATCTCTGTAGGAAACATTTAGTTGGACACGTGTACGAATAATTAGATGTATGGAGACCTGCGCACGTTTAAATCGCCATAATGCACGGATTAGTACAGTCTCTGTCATGAGTTTAGCGATATTCAATTAAGGCTACGTTTGTTTAATCTGACCAGGATAGGTGTCAACTTCTGATCTGTATGGAAAACTCATTTCTGAAAGTTACCAGGAATCAGTTGGGTAATCAATGTTTGTTAGGTGAACTGCATTGTTTGAGCCTAGTTCAGGCGGGAAAAATATTTTATTTGCATTGGACACGCTGTGAAGGGGGGCGTGGTTTCACATGAAAACTCTCAGTTTAAATGTGCTAATAGCAAATTTGAAAATTAGTCTACGCTTTTCTGCAAGAGAAATCAAACGTCAAAGACTCCGAGTGATTTAAGACGTAAATTCACACGTAAAATCATCCAGGGGAAGCGATTGTCTTTAAAAATTGAGGCACAGTTCTGGAAAGTAAGAGCTTGAAAACACAAGGTAATTGCAACAATCTTACCTAATTCGTTGATACTACTTTGATAATTTGTTGATTTATTTGCTTGTATATGCATGGATTTATTTGTTTAAATTCGTAGATGAATTTTCTTGATATGGTATAACTGTGTTGAGTTCGTTTATCTGAGTCCGCACAATGATATTTTTCTTTATATATACATTGACGGCTGGTTTGAAGGTATAGTCTCGATTATTCTAGGAAGTTATGTATCTAGAATTTCATGCCTTATTTTATATAGGAAATTATGTATCTAGAATTTCATGCCTTATTTTAGTTGAGATTACGAGAATCCGTGTGAATTCTCCGACCTTATGTGAGGTCACGTATGATAACGACTTTATTGTGTGATTACGAGAATCCGTGTGAATTCTCCGACCTTACGTGAGGTCACGTATGATAACGACTTTATTGTGTGTATTTGTTATAAATACCGTAGTGTAAGGAATTTCATTCATTCATTTGTATAATTGGGATGGGACTGGAACTAATGTCTCGGTGTGGTGTTGAAATAGCCATTAGCAGGACCATTAATTTTGTGAAACTGGGTTTGTTACTGTCTGTCATGGCCAATTAGACTTGATAGCCGTGGTATCTGTTTGAATTCCGATAGAACCATATCTGACATAACGAGGGGGGGGGGTATTGATCTATTCCTCCAGTATAATATGACGGAAGATTTAGGTTGCTCTTTGTTTATATTTTTGGAAGGTGAGATAGCTTCACGAGACATATTAACCTGACGTGACGGGACGTCTCACGCATTTACAAACCCAAAGTGGCTACACAAAGTTGGAAGGGCCGAAAGTGGCGTGATACCTGAGAATTTGGAAAAGGAAAGGGAAAAGTGGAGAAGACCTAGACTTACCGGCACAAGGAAGTCAAAAGGGACAGTCGCTGTGGAATTTGGACTGAGTCAAGACCTCAGGTTATGAATCGATACAAGGCAGTGTTTTTCGATCTTTCACTCGGTTCGATGATGAATTAATTCTATCGTTTAACAGATCGACTATTGATATAATCATATTTGTAATTGAAATTCCCTGAATAAGTTAATTCAAAAAGGAAGAAGTGTATCTTCAATCGTAACGCATTATTACTTTTGTTTATTATTTTGATTAAAATTTGTCTTTATTTGTAACGGGGGCTCGTGTTATTCTGTTCTATATATCTGCTCCGATCTTTCTTTATTCCACCCATAAGTTTCACACTTTATATTGATATTTACTCGTTCCGGGCAAATTACACCATCGGCGATCACCTCTAGATAACGATAACCAAAACCAGGTAACCCACCCCAACAAAGTTGCGGAGGGGTATTCCGACAGTCACAAGAACATGTCCCTAAGCGGTCACTGTCAGATCTTCATGTAGTACAGTGGAAATCTGATTTTAATCAGATTGCTGTTTAAACATGAAAAGTAACCCTCTCAGGTATGTCATAGTCACGAAAGGTATCAGTAAGCATGGCGGAGAACATCATAATGAAGAGACTTGGGCCAGCAAACAGCCTTGCTTGACTCCACTGAAGACTGGAATGGTTCATATGACTTACCGTCACCTACAACACAAGCGAGCAGAGCATGCAATGATAAAATTGCTGAACCATCTCAATAAATTTTCTCTAGGCAACCAAATTTTGACATGATCTTTCTAGGCCTCCATGACTGTGGCAGAGGTTTTTGTCCGGTCAATGAATGACGTATACAAGCTGTATTTCTCTTCCTGATCACGACCTGCAAACTCCAAAAATGTGGTCCCTCATCCTTTCCTGAAGTCATGCTGACTGTTGGGCAGGAGCTCTTGACAGACGTGATGCACAAGCGATTCAGCATAAGTTTTGGAAGGATTCTGCCAACTATTGACAGCAAGCAGATGCTCCGGCAGTTGTCACATAATTGTCTGTTGCCTTTCTGTCTGTACAACTGGACGATGGATGCATCCTTGTACTCCTGGAAATAGTTCCCAGAGTCCATATTGAATGGAACAGTTCAGTAAATTTATATGCATTGTGCGAGGCTCCGACTTTGTAGACGTCCGTTGGTATGGCATCTGCTTCAGATGTTTTGCCATTTGACATTAGGTGGTTTGCTTTCAGTTTCAGTCAGCTCTGAAAGATCAGCAAGTGATATGTTGATATTCCACTTAGGGCAGTCGATCCATTGCCTCTTCACTGATAGATGAATATTGATTGAGGATGTTGTCGAAGTGTTCTGCCCAACTTTGAAGTATCTTTTATTTGCTAGTGAGGATCGTGGTACTATCAACACACAGTATTAGACATGTTCCTGATCACAAGCGGCCCTTAGATTGTGCCTAAAGTATCACAGATGTCCTTCATATCATTCCTGTCTGCAAGGGACACAATCTCATCAGCGTTATTGCTCATACACAAGTTTTGCAGCTCTCTGAATTTGCATTGAGCAGTCCTCTCGATGTTGTTGAAGGCTGTCGTCTTAGATGATAAAGTGCTGTCTTCAACATAATCCTTCTGTAGCCGATGTTTCCGTTTCAGAAGTCTCTGAATGGGTAGTATCATTCTCCTCAAACCAATCTTGATGTTTACGTGTGGTGGGACCGAGAATTTGATATCAAGTTGAGTACAAAGTGTCTCTGAAGGATGCCCAGGTTTCTTAGACGTTCGAGTTTGTATAGATTGGATCAAGTTGACTGCACAGTTCTTCAATAAATGCCTTTTTCACTTTCTCCTGTTTCAATTTGGTGACATTAAGCTTCCTGTGCACTTTTTGCCTCGTGACATCTGATAGGCGGGATCCGGAAAATGGGTTTGGAGACCAACCTGTGGTCAGTTCAGCATTCTACATTCTCATGGCCTTCGTCACTGTCTGTCTCTTCTCATCATGATGACGTAGTGAATAAGTTGCCAGTGTCTGACGCATGTCTGCATTCCATACCTCCTGTTCCGGTTTTGCAGGCGGAATGCTGTGTTTGTAATTAGGAGGTCATGTTCAGCGCATTTTCGAGGAGTCCGTTGCTGTTGCATTAGCCAAGTGCATTGTTGCTCGCGATACCTGGCCGTATCTGGAAATCTGTGCCAACTCTAGCACTGAAGTCACCAAGGATGATGAGTTTGCCTACCATTTGCATATCTGAAATAAGTGACTCCAGGTCTTCACAAAATTTGTCCTTGATCTCATCTGGGTTGGTCATGGTGGGTGCTCAACACTGATGATAGTTGCATGTCTTTTTCCAGACAGTAGTAGTCTCATTTGCATTAGATTGTAATTCACACCCTTTGGAGGATTTGTGAGCTTGCTAACCAGCCATAATTTGACACCACGCCCAACATCAGCTTCATGTCGTTCTTCTTTACTACGGCCACTCCAGAAGAAGGTGTATCTGGTTTCTACTTCGGTGACATTTTCCTCCTCAGCTAGGCGAGTTTCACACATGGCTGCTATCTGAATGTTGTATATGTCCAGTTCTCTACTAGGGTTGTTCTTCTCTCTGTTGTGTCTGTTGATGTACTTTCCAATAGTGTCTGTATGTTCCAAGCACTGATGGTAAATTGTGTCACTTTTGTCTTCTTATCTGGTTATCGACCGCAAAGATGGGATCCCGTCAACCGCGGTGTGCTGACCATGGTTAAGGTAAAGCCGGCAATGTTTAGGGCACCTTTTCAAGCCCTTTCCTTACGTTTTGGATGTGAAAAGTGTGATTCAAAAATGGGCAGCTCAGTCACCCAGGGACAACCGAGTTTCATTGCTGCGTCAGTTCACTGAAAAGCGACCCTTTGGACGGAGCCACCTGTATGCAGTTCTTTAGCGTACAAGGGCCTAGCTGCGAGGAAGTAATTGCTCATAGATCTTAGGCACAGGGACATTGTGATCTCATTCAAGAATGCTCTTAAAACTCACCTCTTTCGAAAACAAGTACAGACTTAAAGTCCTAATAAGGATTTCTTTCTTACGTATTGTCTGCATGTTTTAGTTTTGTAATTTCATGGTGTTTGTTTCTGTAATCTTATCGTTGTATATATTTATGTATTGTCTAATTTGTAAAGTGCTTGGAGCTTCTAAAGATTAGGTGATGTACTAAGTTGTTGTTATTATTATTATTATTATTATTAATATTATAAATATTATGACGTATGCAAAAAGAAACAGAGAATGCAATAAATAATTCATATATAATGCACTGTTGCATCAATGAATGGATAAATGGAAAAATAATGGCAAATTAAAACATATGCGACTGAATCCTCAAGGCGAGAGACAGACAGACAGACAGAAAAAATCTAGACCGCGAAAGAAAATAATATATGTCTAGGTATTTTAGAATCATCCAATCCTCATTTTGACTCATTATAATTATAATGGCTTCGCTAATCAACATTCTTGCAATAAAAAAAAAGGTTTGGGCTAATCTGAAGTAAAATCTCACCTAAAAGCTGGATATATATATACTAGTTTACAGACTGAAGAATTTTTCATTCGTATGCTACGGAGATTCGAACCGATGTCCGCAAGTAAACGGCACCCATCGCCTGGACTGTACGCATCAGTGCATATACCAGCTTATTAAGTTGTTGAATTTAGATATTTGGTCTTGGTCACAGACTTGGTCGCAGTCGCATACCGTGTCGCAGGGTCGCAGACAGGGTCGCCGACTTGTCACAGTGGAGCCGACTGGTCGCAGTCTTGGTCGCAGTCACCGACTGGTCTTCCTCTGGTCGCCGACTTGTCACAGGGTGGCTGACTGGTCGCATATTCGCCGATTGGTCGACAACTTGTCGCAGGGTCGCCGACTTGGTCGTAATCCGATGGAGATCGAAAGAGAGAAGTGACAATGCGAAATGATGACAGAAGAGTTATCCTCAGTCAAAACGTGTATTACCACAAGATCTCTGCGTTTCTTGGACGAGCATTGTAGCACCGGTCTTTTGGTCGACGAAAGACCTTATCCCTACTCTTTTCTGATTCCCTGACCTGGAATTCTCTCCTGTCCAACGAAATACGACCAAGTATGCTTGTTCTGGCGAAGTGGTTATACTGCTACAATTCAGAGGGCGTCTTCTTACTATACCGCTTCCTAACACACCACCATAACAACCATAGTTGGCCCGTATATATACCCAGGCGGAATCACATGACCCAAAACTAGGACGTTAGATGGCACTACAAAGCCCGCCAAACATTTAAACAAATGGTCAAGAAAGAAAATAAACAAATAAGTAAAATCAGTTAAATCACATAGAAACACAATATCAAAAAATCACAAAAGAATTAATGTTCAGTATAAATGTCCATGGCAAAGATTGGCACATAAGTGTAACTTTGCATCTGATTGGATGCTGCGCTAAACAATTCTAATCAAGCGCAGTAGGTTATTCGAATTAAACATAGGAATGTTTTGAACGCACTTACTTTACTGTTCCAGATTAGCAGAATTCACATAGAATTCTTCCAATTTTTTTGGGTAGTTTCCTCTGTCTCCTAGGTCGCTCATCACCAGCTGTTCTTGACTCTCCATTGTCGCTGTTGTTCACTGGGAAAACTTTTGTCATGGTGTCGATGGGGTGAGGCACAACAAGACTGGTATCATCATGGGCGTCGTTCACTTGATCCTTATCCATACATTACGAAAGTCTCCAAGTCCAATTCCTTCGTTCCTTTAGCTACTTCATTACGTCCCTGATACCTCTTCAACCGATCCACATGCACTATGAGGTGGTTCCCATATCTACCACATTTAACTCTGTAATTAACGTCACTCAACCTGTCAACGACTTCGTAGGGCCCATACCACCATATCTGTAATTTCGGCGAAATTCCCCTTTTTCTTTTCGGCTAAAACAACCAGACAAGATCTCCTGCATGAAATCTTTCCGACCTGGTCCTGCTATCATACCTATAAATACAAATGCATAACCTATAAATACAGAATTATTTAGATTGTGTTGCCTTGTTTTATATGTTACCTTCAAAATCAAACAACTTTATTTTATTTTGTCAAAACAAGGGAAATGTTGTATTATTGAAATCGACTATACAATCTACATCATGCGTGTATCTGTCTTAAACTTATATACGCATGCGCTGTTAGGGACCCGCTTTGATTGCTTGTACGAGTCACTCCAAGAAATAAAGTAGTCAAAGCAACACGCTTGAGATAGTTCATGACAAGAAACAGAACACACGTGATGGTGCATACTGGATAAAAACCATTGAAATGTGAATTATGTAATAAAACATTTAATCAGAGTGGACTAAAACTAACCGTACATGATGATGCATACTGGCGAAAAACCATTTAAGTGTGAAGTATGTGATAAATTGCTTAGTTGCAATGGCAGTTTAAAACTTCACATGAGGATTCATACTGGAGAAAAACCATACAAGTGTGAAATGTGTGATAGCATGTTTAGTCATAGTGGAAATCTAAAGAACCACATGAGGATGCATACTGGAGAAAAACCACATAAATGTGAATTATGTGATAAAATGTTTCGTGAGAGTGGAGCTCTAAATAGGCACGTGAGGATTCATACTGGAGAAAAACCATTTAAGTGTGAAGTGTGTGATAATATGTTTAATGTAAGTGGAAATCTGAAGAAGCACATGATGATACATACTGGAGAAAAACCATTTAAGTGTGAAGTATGTAATAAAATGTTTACGATAATTGGAAATCTAAATGAACATAAGAGGATCCATACTGGAGAAAAGTTATTTAAGTGTGCAGTATGTGATAAAATGTTTACTCACAGAGGACATTTCAGACAGCATATGAGGATGCATACTGGAGGAAAACCATTTAAGTGTCAAATATGTTATAAAATGTTTAGTCGGAATAAAAGTCTAAATGACCATATGAGGATTCATACTGGAGAAAAACCATTTAAGTGTCAAGTGTGTGATAAAATGTTTAGACAGAGTCCAACTCTAAATAGGCATATGAGGATCCATACTGGAGAAAAACTATTTAAGTGTCAAGTGTGTGATAAAATGTTTAGTCAAAATGGTAATTTAAATTTGCACATGATAATACATACTGGAGAAAAACCATTTAAGTGTGAAGTATGTGATAAAATGTTTAGTCAGAGTAGAAATTTAAAACTGCATGTGAGGATGCATACTGGAGAAAAACCATTTAAATGTGAAGTATGTGATAAAATGTTTACTAGGAACAGAACTCTAAAACAACACGCGAGGATTCATACTGAAGACAAACCATATAAATGTGAAGTATGTCATAAAATGTTTAGTGAGAGAGGAACTCTAAATAGGCACATGGGGACTCATACTGGAGAAAAACCATATAAGTGTGAAGACTGTCATAAAATGTTTGGTGTGAGTGGACATTTAAAAGAGCATGCGAGAATACATACTGAAGAAAAGCCATTTAAGAGTGAGGTATGTGATAAAATGTTTAGCCATAGTGGAAGTGCAAAACACCACATGATAATGCATACTGGAGAAAAACCATTTAATTGTATGTGATAACATGATGTGATAAAATGTTTAATTATAGTGGAAGTGTAAAACGGCACATGAGAATGCATACTGGAGAAAAACCATTAATTGTATCTGATAACATGTTCATTTGGAGTGGAGATTTAAAACTGCAAATGAGGATTCATAATGGAGAGAATCCATTTAAGAGATGAGTACGTGATAAAATGTTTGGTCAGGGTGGACATCTGAAAGAAGCATCTGAGGATTCATACTGGAGAAAAGCTCAAGAGTGTCAGAAAATGTTTAGTCAGAGTGAAGATTTAAAACTACACAAGGGGATGCATACAGGAGAAAAGACATTTATTTTAAGTGTGAAGTGTGAACAAATGTTTAGTCAGAGTAGAAGTTGAAAACTACATATGATCCATACAGGAGGTAAACCATTTAATTGTGAAGTTTGTGATAATCAAAGTGGAACTTTAAAAGAGCACATAAGGATTCATACTGGAGAAAAAGCATTTGAGAGTAAAGTATGTCATCAAAGATTTATACTTAGGAAAAATCTAAAACTGCACACAAGGTTGCATACTGGAAATAATTATGATGAGATGGAAGATTCATTGGTAGAGGATATCTGAAAAAAATACATAAGGGTACACACAGGAAAAAAATCCTTGAAGTGTGAATTATATGCTGAAATCATGTTGAGTAGTAATGGATCTCTCAAGGTGCACACAAATTTGCATATTGGAGGAAAACAATTTAAATGTGAAGTATGTGATGGAAGGACTGCAATCACAGTGAATATCCAAGAGGTTCATGAAGACCACTACTGTAGGAAAAGCATTTAAGTATGAAGTAAGGACTCATACTGGATTAAAAACCATTTAAGTGTATGAAGTGAGGACTTGTACTTATTTAAAAATGATTTAAGTATGAGGTATATGCTGAAATGTTTTGTCAGAGTTGAGATCTACACGGTAAACAAAACTGACACAAACAATTTAATTGCTATGTATGTGATGTGATGTTTAGTCATAGGCCAAATTGGCAGGTAGACATGAAGATACATACTGCAGCCAAAGAATTAAAGTATGAAGTTTGTGCTAAAATGTCTGGTGAAAGTAAAAGTCTCCAAATGTACCAGTTTTTTCATACTAGAGAAACAATTGTTAAATTCTGAAGTTTTATAATCTGTTTCATCAGAGTGTACATGTTTAGCAAACCCACTTGCCTAAATCCTGAGACAAGCTCAGTTTCAGTTTGGGCAAGATGAAGTTTGCAAACACTTGTCCATGGGCAAATAAAAAAAAGCTATGAGAGAGCGAGATCTAAGATATTTTATTTAACTTGGGCTGTCGGGATAAAATATAGAAAAAATATTCTGTAGCTCTGTGCAAGTTCTTGTACGGACAAGGGGTCAAGTTTAGTTTGTAATGCTTTATATTCTGCAATTTGATATCCTGAAATCTCACCAGAGTATATAATCACTTACGTAGTGTTTACATGCACCACATTCTTTTTAATTGCCACAGATTGTTTGGTCTATGATGTATAATATGTAATTACCCATTTATCACCAAGGTCAGTCACAGTTTCCCATACAGACATGATAGTGCATATATTTACTATTTAAAACAAGTTTTGACATATAAGGAGAAAGTTCTTATATTTCAGATTCTAAATTACGTTTTAATATTAATACAGTATCTGTACATATTTGGAGCTTGCCAGCCTTGATGCCCTTACATGTCAAAGTTATTTTTGGGCACTTTATCAGCTGACTTGTTTGAAACAGTCAACTTTTTTTTATACATGTCGCAGAAATTAGTGTCATGCAGTATTAATTAATAATAATTTAACTTTGAGATTTCTTTGACTGTTGTGTTTCCAAAATGTAGCACCACAAGCTGTGTTTATGATGTATTGTTTCCATGGTAACTGTGGGAAACAAATGCACACTTACTGCTTGGCAAACAATTAAATGGATAAAAATAAGTGTTCTCAATTCATTCTCAGAAGTCTTCTTGTCAAATAATTTTATGAATGTTGAAATGATAATTATTAATGCGGAAATGGAAGAAGACCTGAGTGGACACAACACACCCGAGAGAAATAGCTGAGTGAAATCATTGACATTTATGATATACTTTGGTGATGGATGCATTCTTACCTTGTATTGTTTTCTAGATGGATACTTAAATCTGCATCACCATTTGATCTTTGTTGGAAAATTAGATAGAGAAAAATGTTAGGTAATAAACCATGATTAAAATTAAATTAACACAGTTTTGTTGTTTAAATGTATATAAAATAAATACAATGCAGTTCTAGGTATCATATTATGAAATGCATGTTTATTATCTATAAAATGCTTATATGAATCTTAAGACTGCGAAATTAACTATTCCTTGCACATCTTTATACCACCATAATTTTCTGAATAACATTTTTAGCTTGCCATGGCTTTATCGTTTTCAAACATCCAATCTGAATTTTGCGTGACGGTGGATGGGTGTGCATACATTAAATAATAAAAGATGTTTCGGGTCGAAGAATTAACACAATTATCCATTACAGAAAATATTTTGAAAAATTTAATAAAGTACTTATCCAGAAGCAAATTTGAATTAGATTTATTCAAAAAGACAATTCCACTGGTGAAAGTGACGTTCTTTTATTAATAATTGTTATTTTTACTTTCACTGTAAGCTAAGCAATATTACATACGCTTAGGCCTCCATTGATTTCCATAATACAACTGTTACTTCACATATTGTCTCCTCCAAGAACAGGAACAAAGTCAAGTTTTGTTATAAAATTGGGTTTGTTGTGCACAGGGTTTATGACAGCTTATAAAATAACTAAAGACAACGTTATATTTCTCTTGCTTTATTTTCCTTTGTCCTGCAAATACAATAAAATTCATTTAATATAAATAGACATAACAATACCGGCATCAGCGCGTTGCTTATTTCTGCATGTACATATTAATTTATCTCCCAGTACATTCAATAAGAACGAGTTATACTTGTTATATTTGTTGATTATCCAAGCAGCAGAGAGGGTGAACAGACCATTTTGTTTGAGACATTATTTATAAAAATAAGCCTTTCTACGAAAAGGAAATCTTAAGGTCAGTAACGTTAAACCACAACCTCTAACCGACTCTGTCAGGCCGTGAGATTTCTTAGGGTTAGATTATCTCGTTACTTTATCTCTGACGCGCGTTTTTATTTTTAGGAATTTTTCGTTTACACGTTGGTCACTCAATGTTGGTCGTTCACCCTCTCTGCTGCTGTAAATTAAACAGCCATTATAAATATTATCAGTAATGATTGGAGAACCACACTCAGCTAGATTAGCTCGAGAGCGACTAGAGGCAATCAAAAATATTTACCTGTCCATGATTTAGTTAAACAACAGCTACAAGCTCGTCAGGAGTCTCAGGTGGAATTTGCAGAAGGTGCAGAACAATTATTTAAACCGATTGTTGAACCAACAAAGAAAATTGTTACAGCAACTGAGGCAACACAAAGAGCTCTTGAAACATTACCTGTTGATATTGCTGGCCGTATTCAAGCAGCTCAACCACAACCACAACCACAACAACCTAAACTAAGAACTAAGATAATAGATAAATTTACGCCTGAAGGTATTGCTGCTATGAGGGATCCAAAAAAATTAATTGATATTGCCGCGTTTGGATATTATGAAAGACAAAAATATGTAAAACCAGAACATGTTAAATCTCTAAGCTCTACCAATTGGATCAAGGATGTATATCGCGTTGCTACTGGTATTCCAGAAATTAGATCTAATGAAGATATTATTAATTATAATGAATTTGATGAGGCTGTACATAAACATATAGAAGAAAGAGTTAAACGACTATCACCATCACCACAACGATTACCACAACAGTTATCATCATCACCACAATGATCACCACAACAATTACAATTTTGAATCACCACAATCACCACAATTACAACTAGTGGAACAAATAAAACAAAAAAAACTAGAACAAGATAAACATTTAGAAGAAATGATGAAACGATTTCAATCACCACGACAACCAGTTAGAACAACAGAGGAAGAATATCAAGATCCTGGAAGTGGTTTAGGAAGTGGCCTTATTACTTGTCCCAATAACGTCCTTGCTGATGTTGATTGACTAGAAATTCTCATTGGAGAAAAACGAGCTGGCAATAATTCCCCAGAAATCATTAATGAAGCAGCTGATATTTGTAAACGATTATTTACAGGTGGTGTTATGGATATTGGTGTTTATCGGTCTCTTATTAATGAAATCGCCGATGATTATCATAGTGACTGAGTTTGTAATTAGATGCAATTAGTGATAAAATCACTTAATAATAAAATGATCATACATAATACTCATAGACCAACCATGGTCAGGGTAATAAATTTAGGATTACCAGTATACAAAACGACCTACGGAGATGGACTAGGTGATGTTGTTCAGGGTCTATTTAGAAGGATAGCCCCAAAAGCAATACCGCTTGCAAAGCAACTAGGAATGAAAGCTATTGATGTTGTTCGTGAAAAAGGTATTGGCGCTGTTGGTGATGTTGCTAGCAAAACATTCTCAGCAATCAAGGATAGACTAGAACGATTAATACGACGAAAACCTCAACCAGTGAAACTGGCCAGCACTGAAGTGATGCCTGCAAATGTTAGTAAAATAATAAATCGGGCTGCTAATCAAAACTAGCAGAGTTGGCTACCAACACTAATGTTGGGTTAGAAAAAGAAAAAAATATAACCGCTAGTCTGATAGCAAGAAGCGGTCTTCGTGTTAGACGAAGACGATAATAATAAAGATGTTCAAGCGTATATCTGATCCCACGTTTGACATGGACGCACCAGTTTTAAAAGATGAATCGGTACGTGATTATCAATATTATTCTTATGACGCACGAGAGCCAAATCAGCGTGGACAAATTGAACTGCAAGTTCAGGATACAAGCAGATACTTCTTACCCGCCGAAGCATTTATCGAGGTTGAAGGTGAAATTTGTAGAAATGTCAGAAAAGTCATTTTCGGAGCCAAACACACAGTTGTACTTGTAAGAAAAGGTACCGACGATGATGCAATATGGAGACCCGCTGGTACTGATGCTGGTATAGTAAATTTAACAAAATTTTCTTTATGGATACCAGTAATGACTCCAACAATACCTGAAGAAGAACATTTACTTTCTTTTATGAGTCAAGGTGGTAAATCAATGTTATCATGGTTGACAATGACCACAGATGCTGTGCAGAGCACAGTTAATAGTTTATTTACTAGGCAAATAGCATCACAGCAAGGTGTTTCTGCACCGAGACATATATTTATTGCGCTTCAAAATGCTGCACGGGTAGACTCACAAAATCTAAGCACAATGATATTTGATCAACTCGGTGTTTCTGAGGTTTCTTTAAGGATAAACGGACATCAAGAACCTTCTGAAGAAGTGTTGCTAAATTTCGGTCAAAATCATGTTGCACGTGCTTATCATCGATTAATGACATTCATGGGGCGTGATCAGAATATTGATTCTGGTTTGCAAATATCACAGATTTTACAACATTATATCCGATTTATTACTTTTCGCTGGAACATTTAGATTTAATCAGACAGTCCGTCGTTGATATAAATTTTCGAGCTCGCGTAAACAGAGATGCTGTAACTATTCCTGATTACAGAGCAATTGCTGTTATACTTAACGATAAATCAATGTTACTTGAAGGTGTTGGTGGACGAATGAGAGTTATTGATGCCCCAATAGAAAACATGTAATTAGATCGCTCATAATAATTATAAATGTCACATCTAGTTAATGTCAGTCTGACTCCTGGTCAGATTAAAAAGCTACAATCATCATCAAAAAATAATTGTGCGGCAAAAATATCACTAAAGCGAGAACAAATCGCAAGTGGTCCGAATAAGCTAACATTATCAGAACGCCAGCATAAGCATTTCAATGAAGCAAAAAAATTGAATAAAGGTATAAAACTTAATCTTTCTGCTAGTGTCATTAAAGACATCGTTAAAACGGGTGGCATATTTCCACTTCTTGCCGCGTTACCAGCAATAATAGCCGCTGCAGCCCCAGCTGTTGAAAAAGCAGCTGCATTAGGCGCTGTTGGAACCGCTGCTGGAATGGCGTTAAAGAAAGCAACGGGTCAAGGAATTATGCACGCAGAAAACTTAAAAAAAGATCACGGGCAAAACAACACGGAAGACGCCTAAGAGCACCAAACGTTCCACAGCCGGGTCGTCTAAGATTATCAGGCCCAGCATACGGTCGCGGTCTAAGATTACCAGGGACCCCATATTCATGGTACGGAAAAGGTCTAAGACTGCCCCGGTAACTTCGTCATCGAATTCGATGATTCTTCCTATGTCTAATTTTGATTTACTTAATGCCGCTAAGCAACTGAATATAAAAAACTTTAGAGGAGTTTTTATGCGTGATCAATTACCTACCGTTTCAATGCAACATGAAACTGGTATTATTAATCTCGATAAAAACTCTGGCCCAGGCACTCATTGGGTGGCGTATGCAATTGATCCACGTGGAATTATTTATTTTGATTCATATGGGTTGGCACCACCAAAAGAATTTTTAAAATATGTAAATACTGCTATGCAAAGTAAAAATTTGATGCGTTCTAAAATCTGGTATTCAACATTACCAACACAAAAAATAACGGATCTGCCGATATGCGGTCGAGAAGTACTCGCTGTACTTGATGCTGTATCAAAATCAACAATGCCACCTCATAAAGTCGTGCATGAATATACCACGTTGTCACACTTAAACAGATATCAGTAAATATAATGGTAGATATTTATGGAAGATCTTCTCGCAAAGCTCAGCAGCAAGTCGATTTATCTAAATACACAACTCTTGATCAGCTCAGAAATGAAATCGATGATTTATTAAATCTCACAAGTGTGGATCAAAATGAAGTCGTTGTTTTTCAGGATAAACAAGGACGATTAAAAACGAGTAATATACAACTGTTAGATGTTCTTATACGAATTCCTATCGCGGTTATTAATAATATCGTTATTTTTTCTGATCAAGGTAAAATACAAGATTCCGGTAAGTCAGTTAACGATTTTATCAAGCCAGCTGGTGATTCATTCACCGATAACATTATGATGAACCAAAATAAAATTATAGACCTTGGAAACCCAGCCGCAGATACAGATGCAGCAACAAAAAAATACGTCGATGATCAAGAATCTAAGTACGTATTAGTCAATGGTGGTATAATGCGTGCATTTCTCAATATGAATAATAATGGTATTAATAATCTTAGAACACCAGAATCAGATTTCGACGCTGCAACGAAGAAATATGTAGACGATAAGGAAATTCCTATGACAACTTCGTTAGCTACAATCAATAATGAAATAACTACACTCAATAGTAATTTTACTAATCACATACAAACGTTCTTAAATTTTCGTAGAAACATAAACAGATCTATTAATGAATTTTTTGGAACTCTACCAACTGTTGATATCAAACTCTCCGACATTAACTTGAAACTCAACGACATTATTAACGGAATACCTAGTATTGTTCAAAAAACTAATCTGATTAAAATTCCACACGGACAAGTTAAAAATATCGTGTACACAGTAGCGTCAGGATCATCAACATGGACACCGCGCGATAACACTCTCGAACATACCGCAGAAGTAACTGGGTTATACAGGCTATCCCTGTCCGGTTTGGAAATTACTGCGGCCACTTCATTTATCACCGAATGTATATCATAATCCTCTGCTGGTGATGCTAACCAAGGACATCAAAGAAACGTTCACGTTAACATCAACGGAAATGCCCCCGAGACGTTACTGGTGGTGTCTGGAATTCGTAGCTGAAACTGTTTAATTACTTAATTAAATGACGTTGTTATTGTATAATGAATCAAGTGACGGAGTCACTTATCGACGTTCAACGTCACAGATACGCTCAAGTATGTGAGTGTCAAACCAAACTAAAAAATAGCAATGACGATTATACAATAAAAGTAAAAAAAATATCGCAGGCGTATGGTTGTTATTGATATAATTGTTTACTCAGTTTCTGCTGTTGCTGCTGGAACCGGATTATTATTATCAACAATAACAATGACAGCACCTACAGTTGCAACAATTGTCGTTTCAACTTCAACGATTATCGCAGGCATTCTCAGTATTATCGCTAAGAAGATATCTACGTGTACAAATGATAAATTACACGAGTATATAACAAAACTACACACAGCAACAACATCTTATTCTAAACTATCATCGTATCTTTCTGCGTATCTCAGAGATGGTAAAATATCTGATGAGGAGTTCGCAACGATAATGAAAACCTACCATGAAGCATTTAGTGATAAAGTAACCTGTGATAAGAACGAAGATTGAATTCTCGAGATTGCGTTCTATTAAATAACGAAGTATTTTAAATAATGTCAACGTTAGAATTATTACAACAGATCGTCACTAATACAAGGCCGTCAAAAACTACTATGATATCATTAAGTTCGACCAATCCTGAATTTAGCGTTAACTTTCCAACTGCAATTCCAGCAAGTGAAATAGCATTAGCACAATTACGAGTTTATCATAGCTGGCCAAATATCAGGTCAAAATCGTTTGGTGGACTACCAGCAAATAATTCACTGGTATTTGGAAATAAGAATAAACCTGATGGAACTCCTGATTGCAAAGTTGTTGGAATTTCAAGGGGCAGTTATCAAATAGAACAGATTAATGATGAGTTCCAACGTAGAATTAAATCTATTACAGGAAAAGAATCCAAAATAGCAATCACTGTTTACGAACCAACATTATCAGCGGCGATTGAAATAAATTCCCCTGATTATGTTGTAGATATTTATCAAAGTTCGATCAGATCAGTGTTAGGATGGCCTGATGTTCCTCCAGACCAATGGTCAAATGGAATTCCAGAACCAACCAAAAATGAATTTAAAACAAGGGAAAAAAGATTCATTAAAGATCCAGAATATCGAAAAAAATGTATGGTATTATACAAAATTTGAATATGATCCAAGCAACGATGAACATTACTTTACTGATTTCGACGATCAAAGGATCCCTAAGATAACTAGATCAGCATTTAATACCATCAAAGACGCCAGGACGAAGACTGATAGAGATATTGTTGATGAAGAATTTTTTTTAAAAATTTTTAGATCTTCTTAAGCCTGAATACGATAAAAAAAACTTAATGATTTAAGAAGTTTATTTATTTCATTATCACAACATTGAGACGATGGTGTAAAAGATCAGATAATCAAAACAATAAAACATTTAAATGGGATCTTATTTGATTTATATATCGCTAATCGAAGCATTATAAATATTGCGACTGAAGTCAATGGAAATATTTACTCAAATCCAAAACAAAAAAAAAATTATTTCTTGATCATTACAAAATAACAGAAAAAGATTTACAAACATTTATAATACCAGATTTCAATAACGCTGAAATAAAAAAAACAACTCAACGATGTCATTGATGAATATTTCCCTAAAGTATTTGCAGCGTGGATAAAAATAGCCCCACCACCGGTTATGCTTAAACATAATAACGATCCATACGGTGGAGGCCGTCATATATCGCCTGGTATTGTTAATATAACATCAACGATCGCAGTCAATCTAGTATGTGATGTAATTGATGGCAGCTATCAAGTAGATCTTTCAAAAAGTAGCGCTGCTGAGCAAGGCTACATATTATATACATTTAGTCCTCAAGCGCCACCCGGGTGGTTTATCTGCGTGTACATAATCCGTTATTATCAAGGATACATTTCAAACTTACAGACCAAATAGGACGTATTTTGGATTTGCAGAATGAAACTTTAAGTATAAATCTGTATGTGAGATCATAGAGCGTTTTATCACAATGCGTCATCGAAAAACAAAAAAAAAAAAATATCCGAATCGGATCAGAATAGTTTTTTTTTTATTGGGGTAAATCGTAATTATCAGAATAAATTATAATGATAAGTAAATAAACTGTCAATTTTGCCAGGGATTTTGTTTAGCTATTACCACATCGACTCCACTTTCATTATCACTTTCATTTTCACTTTCATTTTCACTTTCATTTTCACAATGCTCTCTTAACTGTCTTATACGAAAGTTTATAATCTTTTTCTGTTCGTATTCATGAGATAATTCTAACTTAATTTTGTCAATAGCGTTTGAGAGAGGTACAAACAGCTTTACCTGATTATCTGTAACTGTTGCCAGCGACTGTAACATTGCCTGCTGGATAAATTTCATGAATTTATAATCAGATGGCAAAGTATATCTGTTCTCCAATTTGCGTTGTTGTAATGATTCAAAATCACATAGAATTTTTTCAGGAATAAGATGATCAGATATATTTATACCGTTATGCTGTAATTTTTTAATCGCAGAAATAATATCATTAATGTTTTCGGAATTCAATATATTATACATGTTTGTTTAATATAAAAATAAAATCAGAATAAAATAAAAATAATAGTCCCTAAGGACTGTTTCAAGATGATTATATACATATGAAGATGATTATATACATATGATTATATACATATGAAGATGATTATATACATGTGATTATGATTATATACATATTATTATATACATGTGATTATATACATATGATTATGATTATATACATGTGAAGATGATTATATACATGTTATTATATACATATGAAGATGATTATATACATATTATTATATACACATGAAGATGATTATATACACATGATTATGATTATATACATGTGAAGATGATTATATACATATGATTATATACATATGAAGATGATTATATACATATGAAGATGATTATATACACATGAAGATGATTATATACACATGATTATATCTTAATTAAGGACAAAACAAAGAATCTTAATTACAGTAGCGTATTTACAGCAAGCATATTTACAGCACAGTTTTATCCAACCCCATGTGAAACCCCTAGGTTGTCATCCTAGCAAGTTCAGAGGTGTATATAAACTTATCTTATGGACGCATTCGCATAGACACCCCTCCCCAGCGAATTCCTAATCGAAACGAAATAGTAGAAATTCAGAGGACTGTCTAGGCATTGCGATTTTATGTACCCCCAAATCAAGCATATTTAGGGTGACGTATTTACAGCAAGCATATTTACAGCAATTATATACAAGGTTTTGTTGTGGACAGCACAGTTATATATAAACTTAATTCTAAGAACGTTAACTCTAGGACAACACAGTTACATATAAACTTAATTCTAAGAACTTAACTAACTTATCCTAGGACAGTACATGTAAACTTAACTAACTTATCTTAGGGCCTTCTCTACGTTTCAATAGAAACTTGCACACTATCCCACATAATCAACCCCGGGAGTGCAAAAGTACACCCACCACGTGTTGACATGGTGGGAAAGTGTGTAAATTTCTATTGAAACGTAGAATGGGGCGGCCTTCGGCCCCAACTAAGTAAGTTTTCTGGTATAATATCGCCCTCGCAGACATTTGCCGTTCATGAGATTCGAACCACGGACCTTGAGCATGAGAGTCCAGCGCGTTATCAATCGGCCACCGGACTTCAATATGTATACATAATGAAAATATTAGTATATAGTTAGCGCGTAATGTACTTAAAGTATACAGAATAAAATAGAATTTATTGTAAATGTATTGTGGATTTCTTAATAAAATCAGAATTTATTGTAAATGTATTGTGGATTTCTTAATAAAATCAGAATTTATTTTCAGTTTCCAAATGCTTGAGACTACATTACACAAAACCCACAGGTAAAAGTCTGTATTAATCAGACGTTGCCAAGGATACTAAAATAATCGATAAGCTATACGAGCACGCAATGCCATTCATTTCTAAAAATAACCTCATGTACAATTCACTGCTGGGTCGCAAAGCGTTTCATAAGAACGTGGAAAATATAAATATTATTGAGATTTTATATGATTCATAGAATATTGTGCATATTGTGTTACATATAGCATCATTATTTATACAACGATGAAATTATTGAAAATTCTCAATTATTGTAGGGTCAAAACCCCAGCGATTCTCTAATTGATTTTGATGATTTCTTGATAAATTTGACAATAACTTAATAAAAACTGATAAAAAATAAAAAATTTTGATCAAAAGTCACTTCATATTAGCAAAAAATAGTGATATTTTAGCCAAAGATTTCTACAAAATTGAAAAATCATCAAAGTCAATTAGAGAATCGCTGAGGTTTTGACCCTACCAGCGCTACAAAATCTGGCCGATTTTCATTGATTTTTGGTCAGTTTTCATGCAAAAAACGAGATTTTCGAACAAAAAAGCAACAAAAAATAAGATTTTCGAACAAAATCAACAAAATAAAAAAAACACTAAATATTTATAAAGGCGATTTTTATTTGCAATGCTGTTGAGATTTACATGCATAACTAAATTCATTGAAATGTTTTTACAGTCGAAGTTTGGACAATCAGAGAATGTGATATGTGTTTTGTGTACTATTGAAAGATATATCAAATACTTATAGGGTTGGACTCTTCAGCCACTTGATATGGTGCAAAAAGCAATGTGGGTTCTTGACCACAACTCACAATATCATTATTACAACAAGTACGACAACTGCAAGATTTACTATTATGTTTGACGGAGTTGTCTCGCTTCATTATCTGATACCATAAGAACATTATATCATGAAAAAAACACCTGCATAAAACATGAAACTATGAAAGCAAAAAGATACTGGTTCATGAAGAAGGTTCTGGTAGACTAACATACTGGAATCTGATTTTTTGCAGAAATCTTTTGGAAAAAGCAGATCTCCTGATATTATCTGCCACGCATTTTACTGAACGTGATGCTATGTAAAAGTATTTACCAGCAGAATTAATTGATTTAAATATAATTTCTTCACCATCTGTATTTACGGATTTAACAGCTCTCTGTCCGAATATTTTACACCTCCCTGTATTTCCACGTGCAGAATTTTGACTCTGTGTAATAGCTTGCAGGTTATCAAGCGAGTTATCGAGTTTATCACCACTGATGTGATCTATTACAAATCCATCCTTGATTAGTCCAAAATAACATTCGTAGATGAATCTATGTGATAAATAATTTTTATTTCCATTGGTATTAAATCTAAGATAACCAGTATTAATAACACTACCGACTGGTTTCTTTAATCTACAGTGCCTAATTACACCATCACGAGATGCTTCATAATTGGTGATTATTGGATGCTTTACAAACTCATTTTGCTCCATTTATATACTAATGTTATTTGTTTAAATCATTATTTTGAAAATCTAGCGAGATAATCTTCTTCGTTTATTATAGGAGATTCAGAATATGTGTTTTTTTTATCGTAATATCGTTTCAGCTCTCTGTATTTTTTACCACCACATTGCACACACAATTGAGTTTTTCCTCTGACTCCAACATCACACCGCACACACGGTTTTGGTCCTAAACTGCTTGTCTAACGCATTGCATGTGAAAGCCGCAGAATTCGTTTACGCATGCTTTGTTACAAGGAGAAGTATATCCGATCATAAGCCAATGGCATCGATTCTTTGTTTGAATCATATACAAAAGACTAAAATTCAATTAAATATATATTTTCTCCTAATTATAATAATGCAGGAATTATCCGCGATTGAACATTCTGGGGCTAGATTTGATCTTGACAGACTGCCGAAACACAAATTTAGTTTTTCTATGCAAGATCTAGCTTTAACGAATAAAGATATAACAAAACGTATCCGTGAAGCCAAAAAGGAATTTCGCGACGATGGTGCGGCTCATGTGTGGTCGACATTCAGAATTGGAAATACTGTTAATGTGATGAATGACAAACGAGGAAGAGAGATTATTGACTACCTTGTTCAAAAATATTTTATTTTAATAAAATTTATTGTAAAGACAGACGATGACACTTGGATTATTTGTGACAAACGTGATTCTGTCCATAAGTCAGGAAATAATATTGTTCTTAGTAAAAATTCCAGACCAGGAATACTTACTGGTATTGACAAAACATATTACGAACGTGCATACCCTGTGACTGCGGTTGTGTACGCGGTATATCCGTTAAATAATAAACCTGACATTAAGGATCTCAAACCCATGAAATTGTCAAGGATAAATTGTGTAGCTGAACGGGTTACAGAACACTTCACAAACGCGATACGCGGAAACTGTTTAACGGATTTACTACGTAAAAAATAAACACGTGGGCAGAAACAGTTAAAGATACCGGATCGTCCATCAGCGACGTTGCTGAGCTGGGAAAGAAATTTAAATTCCCAATAACAGTGAAGACGTTAACCGGAGAGATTTTGTACAAACCAAAATATAAATCAAGAGGAGCTTCGATAGATATTATTGATCATAACGCATATGTATGGACTCTGGCAGTAACGGTATTTCCACGAGACAGAACGGTTAAATTTTATAGTGGTGATGTATTTGATGCTATCAGAAATATCAGTAAAATTGACACTGTATCTGTGTGGCTGTTTTAAAGTTCGGAATATGATTATCATGATTAGTTTGTACGGCCTAATGGTGATATTTATCGTACAGAATCTCTCCACGAAGAAATGAAAAATCTTGCACAACGTCTTTGGCGTGAATACACATCTGATGATATTAAGGTTGAACAATTACTTAATAACTGTTTTACCGTTCCATCAGTTGCTGCTCACTACGCTCAGGAGAAAAATTCATGGAAGCCGACACGATTGAAATTTCTTGAAGATGTCCAGAAAAGTTGTATCGAATACGGACACGGTGGATTGTGGAATACTAAATACGATTATAATGACGTTATCTCAGTTGATATGGTAGCGTGTTATCCTGGAAGTTTTCTTGGATACGGAGAGTGTTCTGAATACGTTAAGAGATTCGGTCATCCGACACACGAGATGACCAGAGTAGCGATAAACGGACCTTTACCTTTTGACTTAACCGGATTCGCCTGTATAGAGTCGTTCGAGTTTTACGGGGATCTCCATCCGATTGTTTATGCGTGGTTTGGAAGACATTTTTCAGAGCGACGTTGGGCTCCAATAGTACTAATAAAGTACATGATTGATGCTGGAATTTTAATGTCGTTGAACGTAAGTGAAGCAATTATATCATACCGCGTGCAGAAACAAGTTTGGTTGCCAGAACCGGATGTATTTAATGATGCTAAAAGAGATTTTCCTAATCCTGAAGATGATATTGTTAAAATTACTAATAGTATACATGAATGCAGGAGAGAAAGTGATGGGAAATTTGCAAAAGATCTCGGCAGAAAAATAATCGGTAAATTTACGCAAGGAGCATAATATGATCATAAACGAGCGTGTACAAGATTAATCATGGACGATGCTGAACTCGATTTTATAATTGCTGATACAACGGAGAAAAACACATTTATAAGTCGAAGTAATGCTTATTTATCAGACGGAACTAAATTAGGTACAATTGTGAGCTCTAATGATGGCGAGTCACCGCAGTTTACTCATTTAAGATCTTCGATGTTAGCGTATGTTTCGATAAATTTATTATCTATGATAAACAGATTTCCTCGTTACGCAGTCAGAGTCGCGACAGATTCATTTTATATAAACAAAAAATATGCGGATTCGTTAAAACAATTGCATATTAACGATCATGCATCATGGGGCGAATGGAAAATAAAACATGAGGATATAATTAGTTATTCTGAATCTGCCGATGTTGAAATTGCGAAAACATATTACAAGAATAATCAAATACCAGGGATGTCATCGGCACCATTTGTATATGATCCTGTAGCTAGACATAAAGCCGTTTATCTTAATGGGTGTGGTGGTTCAGGTAAAACAACACGCGCGATTGAATTATTTAGTAATTGTTCTGATATGATTGTTTTGACACCGACACATAAACTCGCCAGGGAAATAAAAGAACGAGGAGTAAAATCGTGTACATATCATAGTTTCTTTAGATGGTGCGGAGACGCATGGACTCCATCGCGGATGGGTGAGAAATACATTTCTAAAATTATTATCTGGGACGAGATATGCACGGTGTCGCTAGAGGTATTAAAAATATTTCTTGATTGGCTGTTATTGAAGAATACTGCTGTGATAATGTGTAGCGATCATGGTCAACCGCCACCTTTCATTGGATCGTCTCCACATGAGTGGCTGAAAACATTTGTAGATTATTACGAAGAAATAACTGATGACCATAGAGCTATTGATAAATCACTAAAAGTGTTTAAAAAGTTAATAAGACTACAGCCAGATAAAATACAGTGTGAGATAATGCGTAAAATAATTCCAGAAACTTCTATGAATGATTTGTGGACTTTATGGAGACCTGCTGATTTGATAGTTGCAAGTAGAAAAATAGTTCGCGATACACTTCAACAACAATTATTTACGTTACATAAAGAAAAATTTTCAAATCTACCTGTACCTTTGTGTTGTCGTCCAGCAGATACTCGACGACAGAACGTTGATGTTGAGATTCCTGGTGGTGGAATACAAAATCTTGTGTTAAATGATATTGTTTTAGTTGTTGTTGATGTTGTTGAGAGCGCGTTAAGTATGGATAAATCGCCGTGGACGTTAGGATACGCTATAACGATTCACTCGTCACAGGGATTAACTATTACTGATACAAATATTGGATTGTCGATGATCGTATTGAGTGGTCAAATTAAGTTTATCATGCAGTGTCTCGAGTCAGAAGAATATCTCAACTGGGCCGGGTTATCATGGATTGCGTAATAACTGAAGAAATTCCTGACAATTTTGTCGATATCAATAAAAAATTAGCGAGTTACAAGCAATATGACAAAAAAAAAATAATTGCGACTTTGATATGGATGCTGAATTTATTATAAAACTAAACGCACAACAGAATAATCATTGTGCAAGTTGTAACTGTAATATGCTGTGGCAGTACTCGAGTAATAATCTAAGACAATTTACCGTTGATAGAATTAATGGTAGTCTTGGTCACACACGCGAAAATGTGATGCTACCTGTCTTGAATGTAATCGACGTCGAGGCGCTGGAGGCTGTGCAAGTTTACAAAAGTGAACGCGGTGGTAATTGTGTATCTATAGGAATTATTTGTAATTGTTCGCGTACAAATCCACGCTGAGGAGCAGTTGAATCTAATCTGTAGATTGCGGGTCTACCCGTAGACCTTACCACGCTAGAAATTTGTGTGTGGTCACACTCCAGATAGGATCAGTTGCTCTTTTTCTACCTCCTTCAAGTTCACCAGGTTCATATAAACATCTCACGGTAACATTACCTAGTACTGGTTGAGAGGAAGATTTACGTTGTATTGGTATATATTTTTTTGTGATCGCATTAGAAGGTTTCATAAAAGTTGCACGAGTCACTTCGTTGTTTAACGCAGCTATCACACTCGGTAACCTTGCAACCCATTCACGAGATCTCTCCGTGGACTTAAAGTCAGCGGATATTTCCCTCGCGTATTGGTATTTAAATAACCACTCAGCAAGTGTTCGATTAAATCATTCAACAATTGCCTGATCACGATGAATTTCTCTGTGTCCTCGTCTGATTTTAACGCTATGTCGCTTCATCAACGATGATACTGCACCAAGAAATTCTTTGCCAGGATCAACCTGTAGCAGTTGTGGCCATCGTAGACCACCACGTTGATAAATGCGTTCAAACGCAGATGCAACTTCAGTCGATGTTTTTGTTGATAATGGTTCTGCTCCTTTATATCTACTTGCAACGTAAACGACGGGTAACGCGTATCTGTATGTGTATTGACGTCTACCAATTTTAATGGCATCGTGTGGTAAAAACAAAATATCTGCTTGATGAACTTCATTAGGGGTACTAACATCAAAATGTGCATACTGGATTTTTTAGGTGGACGTAGATAGATTTGCCATATTGCCTGTCGTGCTACCCACGCTGCAGCGACATCACGTGAGACTTTTGCTGCTTCAACAAGTTTACTAATCGCTGCTTTACCTCTCCAGTATCCTCTTGGGCTATAATAAACAGATTCCATTATTATGATAATAATCAGTTGATTAATTACCAGCCCCTAACATTATTTTACCTTTCATACCAGCTTTTATCAGAAAAGCAGCCAATGTTTCTCGAAGTGATTTATCTTTTACATTATTTATGGCATGAATCAGCTTTACATCTGCAATATGTCATTGTTGTAAATCTGGATTTTTATACGCGACATCGTGAATGTGACACGCTTGATCAATTGCGTTTATTGGATACTCTCCAGGTTTTGGTTTGGTTTTGGTTATCGAGTCGGATATCAAGACGAGTTCCAGGACCACAATAATTATATCCAGGTAAATGTTTTTCACCAGGATACTTTGCCCATGGAGCTTCTGGTAATTTACCTAAAGAAGCAGCGATATCACCACCTGTCTTTAATGAAAAAAATTTGTATTTTTTTGTACCACATTTCACACACCTGCCTGTAAGTACGCGCCTGTTATTTTTTGTTATTATTGTCGTTAATCCAGTGGTGGACGTATGCGCTCTACATCGAACGCAATATAAATCCATATTATTATTATATGGATATAATTGACTTTTCAGCGACACGAAAACAAGAGCCAGTCAAGCATCATCCAGCGCTACCAAATTCTATCAGAGCAATTATACTTGGCCCATCTGGGTCTGGTAAAACGCAATTATTACTTAATCTGATAATGCGATGGTTCAAGTGGGATAAATTATATTTAGTAACACCATCTGTAGATGATCAACGATGTTACGAAGTACTTAAAGATTTTAATGAAAATGCAAAGTCGCTGACGTGTCCCAATGATGCTATTGATTTTATCACCGATATTGATGAAGCTTCATCCATAGATGATCTTGATGGATGTATCAATAATCTCGTAGTATACGATGATGTAATGCTGGATAAACAATTCAATCCAGCTCGGATATTTTCGCGAGGCCGTCACAAAAATACAGACGTAATTTATTTAACTCAGAAATACACGCAAATTCCTAAAGTGATCAGAGATAATTGCAATATCTTAATTGTGTTTAATGGAGTAGATGATTATACTTTACAAAATATTTATTATACTTGGTGTTCAGGGGATATGGACATGATTAAGTTTCGAAACTTCTTTTCAAAAGCACAAGCTATTCCGTTCGGATTTATAACAATAAATTTGCATGACCCAAGATCTAGATATCGTATAGGTCTGGATAAAATTTTTGGTTAATTACAGCAGCA
The DNA here is from genome assembly GCA_016617855.1 of Megalonaias nervosa. Classification (NCBI taxonomy): domain Eukaryota; kingdom Metazoa; phylum Mollusca; class Bivalvia; order Unionida; family Unionidae; genus Megalonaias; species Megalonaias nervosa. Next base: position 2,016 of record JAECUM010022142.1, on the reverse strand, counting down.
GAGAGGGTGAACGACCAACATTGAGTGACCAACGCGCAAACGAAAAAATCCTAAAAATAAAAACGCGCGCCAGAGATAAAGTAACGAGATAATCTAACCCTAAGAAATCTCACTGCCTGACAGAGTCGGTTAGAGGTTGTGGTTTAACGTTACTGACCTTAAGATTTCCTTTTCGTAGAAAGGCTTATTTTTATAAATAATGTCTCAAGCATAATGGTCTGTTCACCCTCTCTGCTGCTATCCATATTGAGAGACAGTGAACCAGTTTAACCAAGTCGCATGCTTACAAATTAGGACTGGTCGGCCTGGTGTCAGTATAATGTGACTGGGTGGGACATGATGCTCCATGTTTGTGGCATGATGCTCCAGTTCTAGACATCATGATAAACTGCCACACTGCAGACATCGTAGCGATATGACTGAAAAATTGTTAAAGCTTCGTTCAAAATCTAAATTACACACAGACACACACACACAGAAAATCAGAGAGCTGACAGAGAAGGAGGTTAGAATGGACAAAATGGTAGACCCATATAAGAATAGGTAAATTGATAACCAATTCCACATACTAAAAGATGATCAACATTCAGCATTTCCATTGGAATATATATGAACAGGCTATCGCATACATTTCAGAGAGAAATATACAGATTACATTTTCTTTAAAAATGATACATCACGAATATATTACCTCATAAAAATCTAGGAACCTTATCATATGGGACGAAAGCTACGATCACATTGTATGAAACAAGATCATTTGACAATCAGCCAGGAATGCAAAGAAATTATAATTCTACAAGTTACATGGGTCATGTATGCGCATTTACTCATTTTGAAGTAAATATAAATTGTTCTTTTAAAATTTAACACTAATTTTCTTTAACCAAATTGTATTCAATCCTGATTACTGAATTCTCTGCACCTTAACTGTCTCCAAGAAACTTCCAGATGAAAATTATCTATAGCTATTGACTTTTACAATGGTGGACATGTGCTAAACTTAGGTCAAAATAAGAGCACATTGAGTGCAATCGTCACAATCGAGGGTAGTACAAATTTATCAATATGCGCAGCTTTCATTGTGACGTCAAAGCTTGCGACATTCTTTTAACAAATGGAATTGGATATTCTGAACTCAGAAGGTTTACAATATGCTTATATTTGTCACTTTACACTGGTGTTTTATAATATACATCAGGGAAAACACGGAACATGTTATATACTGATAATTGTTCTGTAGAGACAATGTACACATGAATGTAAATGATAATCGCTCTGTAGAGAAAATGTACACATGAATGGAAAATGGACTACTATTTTATATGTACATTGAATAAACATACCAAGTGACTAGAACTATGCAATTAAAACATTAACAAATCCTATCGTCTGTTTTAAAGATGTGGGTAATTAATTTGAAAACATTTGTGTCATGGTAGAGTTTTTGATGGCATCAAGTCGCATCCAGTCTACAGACAATATATTGGTCTCCTGATTTCCTGTTTCCATTTAGATCATGATGGAACTGTTAATATAAATCATACAACTCTTCCGTTTTGGCAAGATATAACTGGCTTATTAACTATTAGTTTAAAAAAATCAATAATCGATCATAAAACTTTACATCTACAATACTTAAAGGTATAGTCTGAACGTGACCAAGGTATTACATTTCCAACACCGACATGCACATTGTGAAGTATAGTTCTACAAAATCTCCAACACCGACATGTACCTCCTGAAAGTTAGCACAGTATTACAATATCCCAGAAAGCTTTATCATTCATGCTTTAAACACTTTTCAGCCATATCGCTACGATGTCTGCAGTGTGGCATTTTATTGTGATGTCTAACACTGGGACAATATGCCGCAGAGATCAAGCATCGTGTCCAACCCAGTCATATTATCCTGACACCAGTCCGACCAGTCCTAACATTAACCTCTTAATGCTGAGCGACTAGCGAGGCAGCTGTTACTACCATATTTATAAGTCTTTGGTATGACTCGCCCGG
>JAECUM010022141.1:0-51564 GCA_016617855.1 Megalonaias nervosa | reverse complement strand
AATAGCTTACTCCCGACTGCATTCATATCTTTCCACGCTGGTATATGAGATTTGTTTTTTTGTTTTTTTTAAAGATGGTGGAGGACCACGAGAAAAAACCAACAGTACAGAGTGTACGATCGACTGATTATTGGTAAAGGTACATATACACTTTATAGGTGATTTGGTATCGAAGCAATGAGAGCAAAGTGCCTTACCACAGACACGCCATACCAGCTGACCTGCGCTGTTCTGGGTGGGAGTCGAACCTGCCACCCAATAATTACAAATCTTTGACGACTGAGAGTCCGAAGCTCCCAGGATTGTGCGACTACCGATATTTGCTGACTCTGGAATCCGAGATACGGAGGCGAAAACTGATCATACTGTATTTGAGCAGTCAGGGCTATTCCCGGCCCATCACTTATCAGTCCGAACTTAACATTAATCCTTTGAGACACCAACCATCCGACATACATCTTCTTTCCCATCCACCCACCAAACTTCCGATAACTAACTTTCGAAACCCTACCTTTAAACAGATGGTTTCACTAAGTGAACTGTTCAGACAAGTCTTATCCCGAACTAGACGTGCCTAAGCCTTTCAATTTACAGATTATACGATTCGACGTCCCGCGTTCGACATTTGGAATTATGCATATAAAATTCGGAATTTCAGTAGTTAAGGTGACGTTAAAATATGAATAATTTTTTGTCTGAAGTAGGCTTTGAATGGAATTTGGAATTTAAGAAATAATAATAATGAAATTCATATGAACGAAAGTTAGAATATTGTAAATTTGGAACCAATGCTCCATGGTTTACTATTGATGCTTGAAACACGAGGCATGTTGCCTATCTCAGTACCATGTGGTAGCTTTCTTGTGAAGTTTACCTATGAGCCTCACGAGAACAATCAGTCATGCCAATAGACAAAACCTATCGAAATCTGAGAATACACAATTCTTAAGAAAACGAACCAATATATTATATGGCACGGTTTTATTCGCCTGCTTCTGGGAGCAAATCACTACAAATGCAAGTAAACATATGCTTATGCGATGATATAGTAGAAGTCATGCACTCGTGGAATGTTAATAATTGAATTCTTGAACAAAATAAGCTCCCCTCGCTCTCTTAATCTTTTTTTCAGTTCTACCTAACCTATGTGTGTATGTATGTATGTACGTACGTACGTACGTATGTATGTATGTATGTATGTATGTATGTATGTATGTATGTATGTATGTACAGTGCCGGATTAAGCTAGTGCGGCGCCTGTAGCATATGTTATAAACGGGCCCTAAATTATAAAAAAAAAAAATCACATACATATCAAAACACATTAATTTTTTTTAACTTGCATAGTAAAACAATTGTATTTTTCATTTGCTATGCAGCCAGATAATACGACAAATATGTCTGATATTTTCAGTAATAATATTATTTACATGTAGGTAAGTGATAGCTTGAAAGCATTTAGCGCGGGACCCTTGAAAGTGCGGGGCCCGTAGCATAAGCTACTTTTGCTACTAGGATAATCCGGCACTGTGTATGTATGTCTGTTTGTAATCTTTAAACATGGGCAAGAATTTTTTTTGTCTAGCTGACAGGAATGAGATGTTACGAAAACTTAAGGTTATTTTAAATTTGTAAGATCATAAATCGAAAAGATGACATCTACATGTAAGTGCTTCAAAACATGAAAGCAGAGAAGTTATTGAAATACCAAAAAACAATACATAGAACGTAAATTAGATGTAAAAGTTCTTGTTTACCCAAGTCGGAGGTTTAGCCTGTTGGAAGTGGGGGGGGGGGGTATGGTAAGATTGGAAGACAGGTTCGAAGGCTCATTCAGAATAACGGTTATCCAGTTGGTGGTCAGTTGGTTGGAATTACGGAGCATCGTATAGCTAGTTTGTGGTCAGTTGGTTGGAATTATGGGGCATCGTATAGCTAGTTTGTGGTCAGTTGGTTGGAATTATGGGGCATCGTATAGCTAGTTTGTGGTCAGTTGTTGGAATTATGGGGCATCGTATAGCTAGTTTGTGGTCAGTTGGTTGGAATTATGGGGCATCATATAGCTAGTTTGTGGTCAGTTGGTTGGAAATATGGGGCATCGTATAGCTAGTTTGTGGTCAGTTGGTTGGAATTATGGGGCATCGTATAGCTAGTTTGTGGTCAGTTGTTGGAATTATGGGGCATCGTATAGCTAGTTTGTGGTCAGTTGGTTGGAATTATGGGGCATCGTATAGCTAGTTTGTGGTCAGTTGGTTGGAATTATGGGGCATCGTATAGCTATTTTGTGGTCTCGTAGGAAATATGTCAGTCTTAAGAAAAGCGAGGGAAACTATGTTGTTATGTCGGTCTAGTCTCCTATTCATCCCTCGTGGATGGCTCAAAAATAGATTTTATTAAATTAGTTGGTGCCTTCATTAACTATTGTTCATCCACTAAGTAAGGTTTTTGTATTCATTGATGGCACACGTGGACGCCCGGGGAGGGGGGGTAGGCAGAGGCGGGGGGGGGGGAATAGTACTATTAAATAGTTTATCGTAGCGAGTAACAACGCACAAATATGAAGGTCACCAAACCTAATTTTTTCATAGAGCGTATCTGCATCTCGTGGTTCCGACAGGTATCCGTTTGCAATCCTGCACGTAGGATTTTGCCTGCAATTTAGCATTGTACTGCCTTGATCATGAGCATGGTCATTTTTGTATTCAATAGCTCTTTTTGTCGGCCCAGCCTTGCATATAGTTCTTTTTCTATTTTTTTATTTTTTATTTTTTTTTTTGGGGGGGGGGGCAGACTTTCTGCAATTATCAAACCGAAATGGCAGATTGATTCTGTTGTTCTTATTTAAAAAAATAAATCAGTATTTAAATAGAACGTTATTGACAAATCTAATTTGTTAGGTCGGCCGAGGCGGCGCTAACTTTTATTGAAAAACCGCAACGTATGACGGATATGCGCCGGGAATTGGACTCGGATGATGAATGATTTTCTCTTATAGTCACCACGTTCTTTTCAGTATTGAACTTTCCAGTGTGTCAAAATCCTAACAAAATATAGGTAAATCTGAAGTATACTCAAAAAGATGAACACGCGGTGAAGTTTTTGTCATAAGATGTCAGGCATTTGATTGACAGGTTGTACTGTAAACAACACGACGTGGACAGACTTCACTTCAGGACCAGCAAGAACACCTCTATTCATTGTGCAATGTCGCCAATATACACACAGACGACCACAACATAATGGTTATATACTAAAGACTAAACAATTTTTTAAGTCAGTACTAGGAACGCATAACTCTAATAGCAGCAGGAAGGGTGAACAGACCTTTTTAGTTCCTGACCTTATTTTCACAAAATAAAGGTTCCTACGAAGGCTGAAAAAACAATGTCAATAACGCTAAACCGAACCTTCTAACCGAGACTATTTCCGTACGGTTGAAAACGGATAATAAATCGTTTGGGTTAGTTATTTTTGTTATTTTATTGTTGACTCTTTGTTTTTATTTTATAGTGTGTCTCGTTTACTCGTTGGTCAATTAATTTTGGTTGTTTTTCACCCTTCCTGCTGCTATAATTAACCAAAGATTTTAGCCAGACCTATACGATATCTGGATCTTGGGTCATGTAGATTTATTGTTATAAATCCAAACGGGACAGCTTGTGCTTTTGAAAAGAAGTTTTTAAATTTAATCATATCCATATCCCCTGAACACCAAGTATAATAAATATTTTGTAAGGTATAATTATCTACTCCATTAAACACAACTAAAAATAAACTAGAATCACATCAGGAATCTCATGCTGAATTTGAAGAGGATACAAAACAATTATTTAAACCTATCACAGAAACAACTAAAGGTTTACTTCCTGCTTTAGAGAAGACCGCTGAAGCAACTGGCAAAATAGCAGAAAGAACAAAACAGACAAAAAGGATTTTACGGGGACTTCCAGCTGATATAGCTGCGGCTGAACCTGCAGTTGCTGAAGCACCAGTTCCTAAACAAAAAAGTCCTGCAATTAGTAGTAATGTTGAACTGATAAATAAATTTGATGAAATTACTATCAAAACAATTAATAAAATTGAAGATCTACAACAATTAGCTACATTTGCTGCGGAATGTTTTGGTCGAAGAGATAAATTAATGAAACCTGAATACGCTAAATATATTAAAACCCGTGAACAGTGGCAAAAAGTATTATATCGCATACGTATGAACGTTGAAGAAACTAAAGCTAGTGATTCATTATAACGGAATTATGTTGATGACGTTAATTATTTAGTCAAATCAGAAAAGGAAAAAGCAAAACAAATTGGAGAACGGAGAAAACAAGAGAAAGAAGAAAGAAGAAAAGCAAAACAAGAAGAAGCAGCAAGACCAAAACCAAAATATACAAAAAGAAAACAGCCAGATTCTCAAACAACATTGGAATCACAACCAGATTCTCAAACAACATTGGAATCACAACCAGATTCTCAAACAACATTGGAATCACAACTACCATTATCATTACTATCACAATTAAGATCATCACCACCATTATCATTATCATCTCCACCACCATTATCATCATCACCACCACCATTATCATTACCATCACCATTAAGATCATCATCACCACTACGTGTAGCACAAACTCCACCATCATCATCATTATATCCACGTACACAAAAGGAGATGGAAGAAGAAAAATTGAAAAGAGAAGAAGAAGATTTACTAAGAGAATTAGGAATATATGATCCTAAACCTAAAATTGGAAGCGGCTTTACTCTTTGTCCAAACAGCGTTCTCTCCGATGTTGAACGACTAGAAGTCCTCATTGGAGGAAAACGAGCTGGTAATAACTCTCCAGAAATAATTAATGAAGTAGACGATATTTGTAGGCGGTTATTTACAGGTGGTATCATGGACGTTAATGTTTATCGGTCTCTCATTGATGAAATTGTCGATAGTGACTAAGTACGTAATTAAATACAATTACTATAATAAAATGATCGTACATAGCACTCAACGTGGACCTATCATGGTCAGGGTAATAAATTCACGATTACCAGTGTACAAAACAACCTACGGAGATGGACTAGGTGATGTTGTTCAGGGTCTATTTAGAAGGATAGCCCCAAAAGCAATACCTATCGCAAAGCAACTGGGAATGAAAGCTATTGATGTTGTTCGTGAAAAAGGTATTGGTGCTGTTGGTGATGTTGCTAGTAATGCATTTTCAGCGATCAAAGATAGACTAGCACGATTAAAAACCTCAACCAGTAAAATTACCTAGCACTGAAGTAATGCCCGCAAATGTCAGTAAAATAATAAATCAAGCTGCTAATCAAAAACTAGCAGAGTTGGCTAGTGTACCAATGTCAGAAAAAGAAAAAAAATATAACCGCTAGTCTGATAGCAGGAAGTGGTCTTCGTGTTAGACGATAATAATTATAATAAAGATGTTCAAGCGCATATCTGATCCCGCATTTGACATGGACGCACCAGTACTCAAAGATGAGTCTGCGTGATTATCAATATTATTCTTACGAAGCACGAATTCCAGATCAGCGGGGAAGGATTGAATTACAGGTTCAGGATACAAGTAGGTATTTCCTACACGCTGAGGCGTTTATTGAAGTAGAAGGTAGACTTTTAAAAGCAGATAATACAGATTATGGAATTGCTGATCGGGTTGGTTTTGTTAATAATGGCATTATGGCGTTATTTGACAGTGCCACGTATATGACTGACGGAAAAAATATTGAATCACTTCAGAAAGACGTTGATGTTGCAACAACAATATTGGGTCTTGCTAGATACAGCGACGATTATTCAAGATCAGCTGGTCCATCAATGATGTTTGCAAAGGATACAACTGATCAGCCCGAACATAGGAATGTAACACTAAATGCAGCTGGGGATACAGTTGTATCAATGAATGAAAATTTCAACTTGGGATTTGCGTCGCGTCGAGCAATGCTTGGCGATGATGAAAGGTTTTCTTGTGCAATTCCACTGTCACATATATTTGGATTTTGCAGAAACGTCAGAAAGGTTATTTTGGGAGCCAAACATACGGTTGTACTTGTAAGAAAAGCCACGGACGATGATGCAATATGGCACCCCGCTGGTGTTGATGCTGCTGCAACTGCGGCACTTCATGGTAAAGTAGTATTAATCAAACTTTCATTATGGATGCCAGTAATGACTCCATCTATCGAAGAGGAAAAAAGATTAATTTCTTTTATGGATCAAGGTGGTAAATCAGCGTTATCATGGTTGACAATGACCACAGATGCTATGCAGAGTAATGTTAATGGTTTATTTACATGGCAGTTAGCTTCTCAGCAAGGTGTTTCTGCACCACGACATATATTTAATGCATTTCAAGATAATGCACGATTGAACAATCAATTACGTAGTACAATGATATTCGACAATCTTGGTGTTTCTGAAGTATCGCTGAGGATAAATGGACATCAAGAACCATCCGAGGATATATTACTGAATTTCTAGCAAAATCATGTAGCACGTGCATATCATCGTCTAATGACGTTCATGGGGCGTGATCAAAACATTGATCCTGGTTTACAAATATCACAAAGAGATTTTACAACGTTGTATCCGATTTATTACTTTTCGCTGGAACATTTGGATTTATACAGACAGTCAGTAGTTGATATACACTTTCGAGCTCGTGTGACACGACCAGCAGCTATTCCTGATTACAGAGCAATAGCCGTTATACTCAGCGATAAATCAATGATACTTGAAGGTGCTGGTGGGACGAATGAGAGCAGTTGATGCTCCAGTAGAAAACATGTAATTAGATCGCTCATAATATTATAATGTCATATAATCACGTTAGTGTTAGTCTGACTCCTGGTCAGATTAAAAGGCTACAATCAGCATCAAAAAATAACTGTGGAATAAAAATATCGCTAAAAAAAGAACAAATGACCGGTGCAAATAAATTATCGTTGACCGAGAGTCAGTTCAGAAACTTCAATGAAGCCAAAAAATCAAATTAAGGTATAAAACTTAATCTTTCTGCGGGCGCTATCAAAGACATCGCTAAGACGGGTGGTATATTTCCACTTCTCGCAGCTATACCAGCATTAATAGCCGCTGCAGCCCCAGCTGTTGCAAAGGCAGCTGCATTAGGCGCTGTTGGAACCGCTGCTGGAATGGCATTAAAGAAAGCAACGGGTCAGGGAATCATGCACGCAAAAAGCTTAAAAGAAAGATCACGGCAAAAACAACACGGAAGACATCTAAGAGCACCAAAAGTTCCACAGCCAGGCCGTCTAAGATTATCAGGCCCAGCATACGGTCGCGGTCTAAGATTACCAGGGACCCCACATTCATGGTACGGAAAAGGCCTGAAATTACCAGGGACAGTTTACTGATATCGCCTATGTCCAATTTTGATTTACTCGATGCTGCTAAAAAATTAAAAATAAAAAATTTCAGAGGTGTTTTTATGCGTGATCAATTACCAAAAAACCAAACAATATTGAAACCGATATTATTAATCTCGATGAAAACTCTGGTCCAGCCACTCATTGGGTTGGATATGCAATTGATCCACGTGGAATTATTTATTTTGATTCATATGGACTAGCGCCACCAAAAGAATTTTTAGAGTATGTTAGCATGCAAAGTACTCCAATCTGGTATTCAACGCTACCAACACAGACATTAATTGATCCGCCAATATGTGGTCGTGAAGTACTCGCTGTACTTGATGCTGTATCAAAATCAACAAAACCACCTCATAAAGTCGTGCATGAATATACTACGTTGTCACATTTAAACAGACATTAATAAATATAATGGTAGATATTTACGGAAGATCTTCTCGTGGTAAAGCTCAGCAGCAAGCTGATTTATCTAAATATGCAACCCTTGATCAGCTCAGAAATGAGATTGATGATTTATTAAATATTACAAGTGTGGATCAAAATGAAGTCGTTGTTTTCCATGATAAAGAAGGACGATTAAAGACGATTAATATACAACTGCCAGATGTACTCATACGAGTTCCTACCGCGGTTGTTAATAATATCGTTACTTTTACTGATCAGGGTAAAATACAAGATTCCGGTACGTCAGTCAACGATTATATTCAGAAAGCTGGTGATTCATTCACGGGTTTTATTATCATGAACCGAAATAAAATTATAGACCTTGGAAACCCAGCCGCAGATACAGACGCTGCAACAAAGAAATATATCGACGATCAAGAATCTAAGTACGTATTAGTCAACGGCGGTATAATGTGTGCATTTCTCAACATGAATAATAATGGTATTAATAATCTTAGAACACCAGAATCTGATTTTAATGCTGCAACGAAGAAATACGTCGATGATAAGGAAATTCCATTGACAACTTCGCTAAAAACAATCAATAACGAAATGACTACACTCAATGCTACTTTTTCTAGACATGTAGAAACGTTCTTAAATTTTCGTCGAAATATAAACAAAACCATTAAAGATTTTTATGGGGAACAACCAAGCGTTGACATAAAACTAGCTGACGTTAACATGAGACTCAACGATATTGTCAGTGGAAAACCTAATATTGTTCAAAAACTAATCTGATTAAAATTCCACACGGACAGATTAAAAATATCGTGTATACAGTAGCATCAGGGTCATCAACATGGACACCACAAAATAACACTCTCGAACATACCGCAGAAGCAACTGGTTTATACAGGCTGTCCATGCGTGGTTTAGAAATTACTGCTGCCACTTCATCATCACCGAATGTATATCATAATCCTCTACTGGTGATGCTAAATAAAAACACTAAAGAAATATTTACGCTGATATCAACGGAAATGCCTCCGAGACGTTACTGGTGGTATCTGGAATTCGTAGCTGAAACTCCTTAATTAATTACTTAACGTCATTGTATAATGGATCAAAACCAAGGACCTCAGTCCTACATCGACGTTCAACGTCACAGATATAATCAAGTGTGTAAATGTCAGACTGAATTAAAAAATATAATCGACGATTATACAGTAAAAGTAAAAAAAATATCGCAGACATATGGTTGTCATTGATATAATTGTTTACTCAGTTTCCGCTATTGTTGCTGGGGCCGGATTATTATTGTCAACAATAACAATGACAGCGCTTGCAGTTGTAACAATTGTCGTTTCAACTTCAACGACTATCGCAGGCATTCTTAGTATTATCGCCAAAAAGATAGCTACATGTACAAATGATAAATTGCAAGAGTATATAATAAAATTACATACAGCAACAACAGCCTATTCTAAGTTATCGTCATATATTTCCTTGTACCTCAGTGATGGCAAAATATCTGATGAGGAGTTCGCAACAATAATGAAAACCTACGATGAAGCATTTAGTGACAAAGTCATTCACAATAACCAAGGCGAATTAAATAATAACAATAATAATAATGACTGACTCAAGAGAATTACTTCAACAGATCGTCACTAATACAACCCCGTCAAAAACTACTATGATATCATTAAGTTCGACCAATCCTGAGTTTAGCGTTAACTTTCCAACCGCAATTCCAGCAAAGGAAATAGCCCTAGCACAACTACGAGTTTATTATAGTTGGCCAAATATTAGATCAAAACCATTTGGTGGACTACAACCAAATAATTCATTAGTATTTGCAAATAAGAATAAACCTGATGGAACTCCTGATTGGCACGTAGTTGCTATTCCAACGGGTAGTTATCAAATAGAACAGATCAACGATGAGTTCCAACGCAGAATTAAATCTATTACAGGAAGAGAATCCAAAATAGCAATTACTGTTTACGGACCAACATTATCAGCGGTGATTGAAATAAATTCCCCTGATTATTCTGTAGATATTTATCAAAGTTCGATCAGATCAGTATTAGGTTGGCCTGAAGTTGCATCGGTTTATCAAGGACCACCTGAACCACAACGATCTGATTTCGTTATAAATGTTGAAAAATTTATAAAAATCCCAGAATATCGAAAAACTTATGCATTTATAGAGAATCCGGATGCTTATCGTGGTTCCACACATTATACTCATTTTATAAATTTCATTCAAGCTAAGAAAGGTACAACAAGAATAGCAACAATTAACGCTGAAGAAATTAACTCAAAATCAAGACCAATTAAATCTGAACATGGATGTGTACTTAATGATCTAAGAAATTTATTTTCCAGCATCAACACTTTTTATAACGATGATTTAAAAAATCAAATAATTGAAACAATACAACATTTGAATCAAGTTGCATCAGACTTAGAATATGTAAATAAGGCTATCGTTGACAGAGAGAAAACATTAAACGCACCGGCAGATAGATTTCTTAATACGTATATAGTTAATGAAGACAGCCCAATTCAACGTGTAAGTTATAAACGTTTATTTAAAACAGTGTTTCTTAAACATTATGGAATTACAGAAGAACAGCTACCAACATTTATAATTCCGGGATTTAACTCTGATGAGCTAAAGAAATCAGTTAATGATCTTATTGATGAACACTTTAAAAGAATATGTGATTCATGGAAAAATTAATACCTACACCAACCATTCTTAAATATAATAATGATCCACACGGTGGAGGTCGTCATATTTCTCCTGGTATTGTTAATATAACATCAACGATCGCAGTCAATTTAGTATGTGACGTAATTGATGGCAGCTATCAAGTAGATCTTGAAAAATCCACTCAAGCTCAACAAGGATATATATTATATTCATTCAGTCCTCAAGCTCCACCTGGGTGGTTAATTGTATCTGAGCCAATTAATCCCGTTTATCTACGTGTACATAATCCATTATTGTCAAGAATAAATTTCAAGCTTACTGACCAGACTGGACACATTTTGGATTTAAGACAAGAATCACTGAATATTAATCTATATATACGTTCGTAGAACGTCCGAGTAAATATTTCCTGATATAATCAAGGGAAAAAATAATCTGATTCTGAAATAATATAATTTTTTTTTTTTACTGACTTATCTCATTCTGATGGGTTAGATTGTACTCTGATTCGTTAATCAGATGGGTTAAATGGTACTCTGTTTCGTGAAATATTTAGAATTTTCTTAATCAAATGGGTTAAATGGTACTCTGTTTCATGAAATTGTTACAAATTCTTCAATCTGATGGGTTGAACAATACTCAAAATCATTAAAATCTGAATAATCTATGTTTGAGGCAATTGTACATATAATGAAGCGAGATAACTCTGCTCTCTCTCTGCAGAGCAAATTAAACGATTATCTCCCTTACTACTACGTTTGATTTATAGACAACGAAAATATCTTGTTTTCCTTAATTATTTAGTGATTTATTTGTTTTCTGTAAGCAATTAGTTGTTAATGAAGCAGCAATTTGTAACAGAGAGGGATATTGATGCCTCTTTTGACTCTGATAACCTTAAATTCACGTCGGTTTATACAAGTGTGTAGAGTTATTTTTAGCTCTAACACATGTATTTTGACCTAACGAACGATAACTCATACAGAAAATGTAATATGCGATTATTTTACGAATTATGTTTGAAAAATTGAAGTAAATTCACGCTACAGTTCTACAATAACTAATTTTATTCTATTAGTAATCACATGTGAGACAGTGAAAATAGATTATATACTTAAATTTAAGTATATATTCATAAGAGAGCGGTGGCCGAGGTGTTAAGGCGTTTGCACGTAGATCAAAGTTCTGTAGACTCTCTGTGTGTTCGAGTCTCCAAAAATGCTAAAGATATATTATCTTGCATTCGGCGACGGATGCTATTTACAATTGGGGGTACGAAACCCAACAGAAAAATAATACAACTCTCCCACCATGTAACCACGTGGTGGGTGTACTTTTGCACTCCCCGGGGTTTTGTATGGGGGGAGAGTGTACAAAATCTGTTGGACGTAGGTAAATCCCCCCCCCCGTTGTATTCCCTCAATAGTTAAGTTTAAGTTTGTTGTTAAGTTTATGTTTGTTGTTAAGTTTATGTTTGTGCTGTCTGCAAAAAATCAAAATCATCACCATTTGTATATACTCATGTTCATACAATCATATATTCATTAGGATAAGTTTATGTGTTTGTGCCGTCCATTAGGATAAGTTTATGTTTGTGCTGTCTGCAAAAAATCAAAATCATAATCATATGTATATATAATCATGATCATACAATCATATATTCATTAGGATAAGTTTATGTGTTTGTGCCCTCCATTAGGATAAGTTTATGTGTTGTGTTTGTGTCGTTAATAAAAATTACGGATCACCCTCTGAGCTTTCTAGGATGTTGTTTGACAACCTAGGGGTTCACATGGGGGTTGAGTCTGTATAAATGTGTTTCGTCTAATTTCGAATGCCCCTGAGCTTACCAGAATGTTGTTTGACAATCTAGGAGCTCATATGGGGTTGTGTTGTGATTATATATTTTGTAAATATTTTTTATATTGAAGAAATATTTATTATATAATGAACCAAGAAAATATTAATGCTATTATTTCCGCTATCAAAAAACTACAGCATGAGGGAATAAATCTCTCTGATAATCTCAATCCTGAGAAAATATTATGCGATTATGAAATATTGAAACAGCGAAAAATCGAGGGTAAATACACACTGACATCTGAGTACAGGTTCATGAAACTGATTTATAAATCAATGTTGGAATCCTTGGGAGAAATATTAATTGACAAACAGGTGAAGCTGTTTGCTCCTCTTGCACGTTCGATCGAAAATATCAGATCTGAACTATCTCGTGAATACGAGAAGAAAACGATTATAGATAATCGTGTAATACAACTAAGAAAAATTATGTTATTTGATTCAAGCCACAGTGAGAGTAGCGACAATGAAAATTAACAAAAAAAAGAGCCTCATGCTCTTTCATTAATCGTTTTGCAATATTTGAACGGGTGAATTGCGTTCTACTTGATTTTTTTATCTACCTGTTTATGTGTATCGAAACTTAATTTTTTGTTCAAATTTTTTTCGAAAATGCGAATCTATAATAGCAATTTGCAACATACTGTACTTATTGTGGATATATATCAAAATATTTGGCAGCAGCATTCATTGATGGGAAAACTATTTCTTCATCGGTTTCTTTATTCTTAGATATAATAGATCTTTTTGCAAACCTCCTACATTTTCCAGTATTTCCACGTTTGCAATTCTCCCCTTGTGTAATGGCCTGCAGGTTACATAATCGATTATTTTTTTTGTTTCCATCAATATGATCAATTACAAGCCCATCTTCGATAATCCCGTGGAAACATTCATAGATAAATCTGTGTGATAAATATTTTTTCCCCTCAGCAGTAAATCTAAAATAACCATGAATATTAACACTACCTACTGTTTTTTTTTATTTACAGTTTCTAATAACACCATCTCGAGATGCTTCGTAATTTGTAAATACTGGATGTTTCACAAATTCATATTTCAGATAATATTCATCTTTTAATTTTCTTATATCATTATTTTAAATCTGATTATTTGTTTGATTCATTATATATAAATGACATTTGTTTAAATCATTATTTGTTTGATTCATTATAAAATCATTGTTTGTTTGATTCATTATAAAATCATTGTCAATATCATTATTTTGAATCTGATTATTTGTTTGATTCTTTATATATAAATGACATTTGTTTAAATCATTATTTTGAGAATCTGGCCAAATAATCTTCTTCTGATTTTATAGGAGATTCACATGACGTTTTCTTATCGTAATACCGCTTTAGTTCTCTGTATTTTTTTCCGCCGCATTTTAAACACAGCTGAGTTTTTCCTCTTACTCCAATACCACATTGAATACATGGTTTTGGTCCTAAACTCCCATATTTGATGTTCTGCATATGATATCCACAGAATTTATTTACACATGGTTTATTACAAGGAGAAGTATGTCCGATTTTGAGCCAAGCACACTTGTTCTTTGTTTCAATCATTATTATATACTAAAATTTCAATTTGAATATTTGCCTTAATTATATGGAACGATTATATACGATTAAACCACGAAGATCCAGATTCGATCTCGATAGATTATCTGAGTACAAATTTAGTACTTCGATGCACGATTTAGCATTAACAAATATAGAAATAACAGAGCGTATCCGTGAAGCAAAGAGGGAATTTCGTAATAGTGGTGCTGCTCATGTTTGGTAGACATTCAGAGTCGGGAATGTTACTAATATGAGGAATGACGAACGAGGAAAGGTGATTATTAATCACCTTGATGTTCAAAAATATTTTATTTTAATAAAATTTATTGTAAGGACAGACGACGATACTTGGATTATCCGTGACAAGCGTGATCCAGTCCGCATACAGTCAGGAAATAATATTGTTCTCTTGAGTAATAAATCTAAGCCCAGAATACTGACTGGTATTGACAAACCGTATTATGAACGTAGATACCCTGTGACTGCGGTTGCATAGGCAATATATCCACTGAATAATAAACCTGACGTTGGAGATCTCAAACCGATGAAACTATCAGAATCAAGAATAAACTGCGTAGCTGAACGAGTAACGGAGCATTTTATAAACGCGATACGTGGTAATGGTTTAACAGAACTACGGCGTAAAAAAATAAATAATTGGGCAGAATCAGTTAAGGATACTGGAGCATCTATCAGCGACGTTGATAAACTAGGGAGATTATTAAAATTTCCAATAACAGTGAAGACGTTAACAGGAGAGATTTTATATAAATCGAAATATGAATCAAGAGGAGCTTCGATAGATATTATTGATCACAATGCACATGCATGGACTATGGCAGTAACAATATTTCCACGAGACAGAACGGTTAAATGTTCTGATGGTCATATATTTGATTTTATCAAAAATATCAGTAAAAGTGACCCTATATCTGTTTGGTTATTTCAAAGTTCAGAATATGATTATTATGATCAGTTTGTACAGCCTGGTGGGGATATTTATCGTACAGAATCTCTTCATGTAGAAATGGAACATCTTGCGCTGAAATATACTTCTGACGATGTCAAAGTTAGACAATTACTGAATAATTGTTTTACCGTTCCATCAGTTGCTGCCCATTTCGCTCAGGAGAAAAATTTATGGAAACCAACACGATCAGAGTTTATCGAAGATATCAGGAAAAGCTGCGTAGAATATGGACATGGAGGATTATGGAATACTAAATACGATTACAATGATGTTATTTCTGTTGAAATGGTGGCGTGTTATCCTGGAAGTTTTCTTGGATACGGAAAATGTTCTGAATATTTTAGGAGATTTGGTCATCCATCACACGAAATGTCCAGGGTTGCGATAAACGGACCATTACAGGATTTTAATCTAACAGGATTTGCTCGTGTAGAATCATTTAAGTTTGCAGAAAATCTCCATCCGATTAATTACGTTTGGTTTGGAAGACACTTTTCCGAAAAATACTGGGTTCCAATAGTGCTATTACGATATATGCTTGATGCTGGAATTTTAACATTATTGAAGGTGAGTGAAGCGATTATATCGTATCGGTCACAAAAACAGGTTTGGTTACCAGAACCGGATAGATTTAATATTGATGATGCTAGAAGAGAATTTCCTGATCTCAATGAAGATGACATTATTAAAATTACTAATAATATACGTAAATGCAGGGACGAGCACGATGAAAAACTTGCAAAAGATCTTGGTAGAAAGATAATCGGTAAGTTTACACAGGGAGGATCATACGATTATAAACGACACTGTACAAGATTGATTATGGACGATGCTGAACTCGATTTTATAATCGCTGATACAACGGAAAAAAAACACATTTATAAGCCGATGTAATGCTTATTTATCAGACGGAACCAAACTAGGTACAATTGTGAGCTATCTTGATGGTGACTCACCGCAATTTACTCATTTAAGATCTTCAATGCTAGCCTATGTTTCGATAAATCTACTGTCTATGATAAATAGATTTCCTCGTTACGCTGTCAGAGTTGCCACGGATTCGTTCTACATAAATAAAAAATATACAGATTTGTTAAAACCGCTACTTGGCAATGGTGAATGGGGATCATGGAGAATAAAACAAGAAAATATACTTAGTTATTCTGAATCTGCCGACGTTGAAATTAAGGAAATATATTACAAAAATAATAATCAAGTATCAAAAGTCATCTGCACCATCTGTATATGATCCTGTGGCTAGACATAAGACTGTTTATCTTAACGGATGCGGTGGTTCAGGTAAAACAACTCGTGCGATTAAATTATTCCTGAACAACCATTCAGATATAATTGTTTTGACACCGACAAATAAACTCGCCAGAGAAATAAAAGAACGAGGAGTAAAATCATGTACATATCATAGTTTCTTTAGATGGTGTAGAGACACATGGACTTCTAAGTGAATGGGTGAGAAATACATACCTAAATATATTATCTGGGACGAGGTAGACACGGTGTCGTTAAAAATATTAAAAACATTTCTTGATCGGTTATTGACAAAGAATACTGCTGTAATAATGTGTGGCGATCATGGTCAACCACCACCCTTTGTTGGGCAGTCTCCACATGAATGGCTGAAGAATAATGTAGATTATTATGAAGAAATAAATGATGACCATAGAGTTATTGATGAACCGCTGAAAGAACTTAAAAGATTAATCAGACTACAGATAAAATACAATGTGAGATAATGCGTAAAGTAATTCCAGAAACTACTATGAATGATTTTTTGAGTTTATGGAGACCTGCTGATTTGATAGTCGCAAGTAGAAAGATAGTTCGTGGTAAACTGCAGGATAAATTATTTCTGTTACATAAAGAAAAGTTTTCAAATCTACCTGTACCATTATGTTATCGCCCAACAGATACTCGACGACAGAATATTGAAGTTGAAATTCCTGGTGGTGGAATACAAAATCTTGTCTTGAATGATATTGTTTTGGTTGCTGTTGATGTTGTTGAGAATGCGCTGAGTATGGATAAATCACCGTGGACGTTAGGATACGCTATAACGATCCATTCTTCACAGGGATTAACTTTTTCTGATTCAAATATCTGGATTGTAGATGATCGTATTGAGTGGTCAAATTTAGTCTATCTCGCAGCATCTCGAGTCAGAAGAATATATCAACTACATAGGGTTATTATGAATTTTATAGAAAATAATGATCAGACTGTTAGCAATGACGTAATAAGAAAAAAACTATCTGGTTATAAGCAATGTGACAAAAAAATATTCGTGATTTTGATATCGATAATGAGTTTATTATTGCACTAAAACAACGACAGAATAATCATTGTGCAAGTTGTAACTGTAATATGTTATGGCAATATTCGAATAATAATCCAAGACAATTTACCGTAGACAGAATTAATAGTGATCTTGGTCATACACGTGATAATGTGATGCTAACCTGTCTTGAATGCAATCGACGTAGAGGTGCTAGCTTACATAAGTGAAGGTGGTGGTAATTGTGTGTCCTCAGGAATTACTTGTAACTGTTCACGCACAAATCCACGTTGAGGGGCGGTTGAATCTAATCTGTAGATTGCAGGTCTACCAGTGGATCTAACCACGCTAGAAATTGTATGTGTAGTCACACTCCAGATAGGATCAGTTGCTCTTTTTTTCCCCCCTTCAAGTTCACCAGGTTCATATAAATATCTTACAGTTACATTACCTAATACTGGTTGAGAGGAAGATTCACGGCGTTGTATTGGTATATATTTTTTTGTGATCGCATTAGAAGGTTTCATGAAAGTTGAACGAGTAATTTCATTATTCAAAGCAGCTATCACACTTGGTAACCTTGCAACCCATTCACGAGATCTCTCCCCGGACTTAAAGTCAGTGGATATTTCCTTTCCATATTGATATCCAAATAACCGCTCAGCAAGTGTTCGATTAAATCGTTCAACGATTGCCTGATCACGATGAATTTCAGTACGTCCTCGTCTGATTTTAATGTTATGTTTATTCATCAACGATAATACTGCACCAAGAAATTCTTTGCCAGGATCAACTTGTAATAATCGTGGCCATCGTAGACCACCACGTTGATAAATTCGCTCAAACGCAGATGTAACCTCAGATGCTGTTTTTGTTGATAATGGTTCCGCTTCTTTATATCTACTTGCAACGTCAACGACAGTTAATGCGTATTTGTACGTGCGTGATTGACGTCTACGTGTTTTAATGGTGTCATGTGGTAAAAATAAAATATCTGCTTGATGAACTTCATTAGGAGTGCTGACATCAAAATACGAATAATTAATTTTTTTAGGTGGTGGTAGATAAATCTGCCATATTGCTTGTTTTGATAACCACGCTGCAGCATCAGAACGTGATACTTTTGCAGCTTCAGACAATTTAGTAATCGCTGATCTGCCTCTCCAATATCCTCTTGGGCTATAATAAACAGACTCCATTATAATAGTTATATAATTAATTACCAGCCCCTAACATTATTTTACCTTTCATGGCAGATTTTACTAGAAAACTAGCGAGTTTTTCTCTGACAGATTTATTAGGTATAGAATTTAACGCATGTATCAATATTACATCTGCGAGATGCCGTTGTTGTAAATCTTTACTTTTATACGCAACGTCATGAACATGACACGCTTGATCAATCTTATTTATTGGACACTCTCCTGGTCTTGGTTGATCTTGATCATCAAGTCAGATATCAATTCGAGTTCCAGGACCACAATAATTATATCCAGAAAGATGTTTCTCACCGGGGTATTTAGCCCATGGAGCTCCTGGTAATTTCCCTAATGAAGCAGCGATATCTCCACCTGTCTTTGATGATATAAATTTATATTTTTTTGCACCACATTTCACACACTTGCCTGTAATTGCACGTCTTTTATTCTTCGTTGTTATTGTTGTTAATTCGGCACTAGGTGTAGGTACTCTACATCGAACGCAATATAAATCCATGTTATTTATTATATGGATATAATTGACGTTTCTGCGACACAAAAACAGGAACCAGTAAAACACCATCCAGCGCTACCGAATTCTATCAGAATGATTATAATAGGCCCATCTGGATCAGGCAAAACACAATTATTGCTTAATCTAATAATGAGATGGCTGAAGTGGGAGAAATTATATTTGGTAGCACCATCTGTAGATGATCAGAGGTGTTACGAAGTACTTAAAGATTTTAATGAAAATGCAAAATTGCTGAATGAAAACGGTAATGATGTTGTTGACTTTATTACCGATATTGATGAAGCCCCATCTGTAGATGACCTAGATGGATTTATTAATAATTTTGTGGTGTACGATGACGTTATGCTGGATAGACAAACAAATCCAGCTAGAATATTTTCTCGAGGTAGACATAAAAATACTGACGTGATTTATGTTACTCAGCGATATACACAAATACCAAAGGTGATCAGAGATAATTGCAATATTTTAGTTGTGTTTAATGGAGTAGATAATTATACCTTACAAAATATTTATTATACTTGGTGTTCAGGGGATATGGATATGATCAAGTTTAAAAATTTATTTTCAAAAG
This sequence comes from Megalonaias nervosa, assembly GCA_016617855.1. NCBI lineage: Eukaryota > Metazoa > Mollusca > Bivalvia > Unionida > Unionidae > Megalonaias > Megalonaias nervosa. The sequence continues at coordinate 32,052 of JAECUM010022141.1, read as the reverse complement.
CACAAGCTGTTCCGTTCGGATATATAACAATAAATCTACATGACCCAAGATCCAGATATCGTATAGGTCTGGATAAAATCTTTGGTTAATTATAGCAGCAGGAAGGGTGAAAAACAACCAAAATTAATTGACCAACGAGTAAACTAAACGCACTATAAAATAAAAACAAAAAATCAACAATAAAATAACAAAAATAACTAACCCAAACGATTTATTATCCGTTTTCAACCGTATGGAAATAGTCTCGGTTAGAAGGTTCGGTTTAGCGTTATTGACATTGTTTTTTCAGCCTTCGTAGGAACCTTTATTTTGTGAAAATAAGGTCAGGAACTAAAAAGGTCTCTTCACCCTTCCTGCTGCTGTTTCCATTACGACGTGATACAATAAACTTTTCACAGCTTGATGTTGCCGAGAAGTTTTGCTTTTGTTCCTTCAAATATTTATAGGTTAGATTAGGGCATTCAAAGAAACTGATGTAATTCCATTTTCAATCTGTGACACAAATATTTAGAAACAAAAATGTACACAAGCAAGTTTGTAAATTGAAATAGTTTTGTACATCGAAATGTTATTGGATAAACAATAAGGGCAAAATAGTATAGTGTTACTTGAGCGACTAGTGAAATCATGTGTTAAATAGGTATAAAGGTCATGTAGCCAAACGTGAAATCAGCAATAGTCCGCCATTGTTTAGGAGTAGAAAATTCTAACATAACAGGAAACGTAACATTTAACATGATGAGTCTATTTTGGCCTCTGTGGGTTATAGCGACAATCGGAAGCAACATTAAGCCAACCGTTCGAGAAATGACACTTAGGGGGACAATAATAAATTAACATAAAGTCTTCATTTTGTTACAAGTTGTATGAGCCTCTATGGGGTCATAAGGCTGGAGGTCTAATATTACGCCATATGTTAACAAACGGGAGCCACATGCTGGAGTTACTTGGTGGTCATACGAGAAATTCTGTATTTAAGCGGTCCATAGGTTTATCATGGAGTGATATAGAAGAGACAAAGGTGTTTATAAGTCAAGAGTTAAAGGTACTGTTACAATTTTTAGATACAATCCACAATCCAACACACCATATTTACTATCCAAACACTTCCACCCACACTATCCAGAACCCGCTTTTGATTACTATCCAAACAAAACCCTTACAATCCAACACACCCTGAAAACTATCCAATCCCTCCTAAATTAAACACCAGCTTTTTATCACTATCAAAACCCACATCCTACAATCCAGCACCCTCATTTTTATTTCTATTCAGACACAAACCACTACACTCAACAAAAACTGTAGGAGTACTAATATACGTACAATGTTCTCACATACACACAAACATACTCTGGCACACGAGGATAGGAGTGTTTATAGACACACTACTATATGTGGATAATATGAATGTGCCTTTTCGATATATTTTGAAAAGCCTGGCTCAGAACTAACTCTGAACTTGTCAAAGGAACTACCCACGCTGTCTTTTTAAAACACGCCGATGACACAAAACAAATATTTGTAAGCACGAGTGTACACTGAAAGATGAGAGACACCAGCTAAATCTGCTCGAGATTAATAATTAATGTGTGCGACTTGTTGCAAATTTTCGTCGAATGGGTTTGCATAACAGGAACATCGAGTCTTCGTCTCACCACTGTCGCGGAACTGCCAAAAATGTACACTTTTGGGGCGGGATTGGGAGGGGGTTTGCAGCAAAACACGGACGAAAAAGTCGTAGCAAGTTGAGCTTTTATATTACTTCTTCACGGCAATGTCTTTCTTTTTGAGGAAACATTCACACATTGTACACAGAGTATATAACGGTAAATAGTGGAACGGATTTGTTCTGGTCCCTAACACGCACACTACACGTCTTGAAGGAGTCTCATCTCAAGGTGACACTTCTCGTAATCCTGTAAGTCTTCATCCTCTGAAAAAATTCTTCTGTAGCATTCCAACCCTGAAGGTAGATGTCATGGCATTGAAATTCTTCTCCCTCGTGGGTAGATGATCAGTGTCTGATCATTTGAAAACTTTAAAGCAATCAACCCTTTTATAGCATTTAGGTACGAATGATTTAAGCGTCTATGTCATAAAGGATGTAATTGTTCTTTGCGTTTCACTTGAATCTGTACAAGCTCTCTGTTAATGCGTTCTCTTAGCTCAGGAGGCAAGCTACGAATCTTCTAAAGTAACGATGAGGATAATAATCATGCAACAGGAATGTTGTGACAGCACGGAGTCTATCCGGCATGTTCAAGAAAGCCGAGTCGTTATACTCACTTTCGTGGACCTACATACAATAACTGAAACACTGTACATTGTCTCTTCGTCCAGATTAGACAAATTCGGCTCTGGCTAACGATTTGTGACTGGACCCAGTCGATTTTCAAAGTTACAACAGCCAGGCAAGGCTACAGGAAATGTGTATTCTCCTTTGATTTCTAAATCTCGATAATCTAGCACTAAACAAAGTGGTTTGCGAGTGCACTGATGGGATCCATATATAGGTAGTTGTCAGTAAAGTAGAACGGTCGTGCGGCACTTTTACGTTAGGTACTAGCAATAATTGCTGCTGGAATGATAAAATACATACATCTTGACAAAATGCAAGTTAAAAAATAGCAGAAAATGAGTGGGTCAGTGCTATACTGGTAAGGTGTGGCAGCTATCGAAAAACTGGCAGAAAGCGCCAAAATCTCACAAAATGTTGCCAAGAAATGATCCAAGAAGCATGCCATGTAGCAGATTTATCTACCTGCAGTGAGCAAACTTCTCCGGCAGAGGTTTGTTTTTCAGCTCCTAATGAGGTGCAGCAGGGGGATCTCTTGTTTCTGTCGCACTACCAGATTGGGCGATACATGTACAAATATGCGCTGACTGTGGTTAATGTCTCCAGTCGTTACAAGGATCCTGAAATCTTGACGACAAAGTAGGCTTCAAAAATAGCCGACGTGTTTGCACATATCTCCAAGCAGGGGCCACAATGTGGTTCAATCTTCTGCAGGCTGACCCACTCTGGGAGATTATGAAAGGTTTGTCCCAACGTTTTGCCAAAGACAATATAAAGGAAATGTGGGACAAGAAAGGTGTCCACAGTACGCAGTGCATTGTGGAGAGGTTCAACCGTGACTAGGCAGATCTTCAGCATGGGCACACGTAAGATCAGGAGATGATGTTTAACGAAAGCGAGACTGCAAAGCGTAGCACTGAGAGAGTTAGAGGACTGCCTGCCGTTGTTGAGACCCTAAACAATGAGGTAACACGGATCATGGGTTTAAAAAAAAAACTATTGATGCCATTAGTGCTACGTATGTGCGGTGTACACCTGCAACCAAAGCGCAATCACCGACTTTGTTGCGGCCTAACGGTTCAAAGAGAAACGCCTGATCTTAAATAACTTGCTGAAGTACCTATATGCACCAGGATAACTATAAGGAGGACAACATCGTTATACCAACGCTGCATAGTCTCTCAGGGTGTACACTCTGGCGGATAGACTTGACATTCCTGGTTAGCCATCTATATACAATCTTTCTAAGAGTAATTTTCCTCGTCGAAGATACGTTTGCGAGGAATTGCTTATTGAGTCTGAAGATACTTATGTTCTACCTGAAAGCATTCCTGGCCAAGACCAAAGAGCTCCTTGAGGTAGTTCACGGCTATTGCTAACTCTCCTGGAGAGGTGCAGTGGAGGCCGTATGCCCACTTGTGAACACCGTCCGGCGTAATCCAATTATTAGTGCTCAGCGGGCTCATGCACGTTTTGTTACAACCCAATATTTTGGTGGGTTCCGCGTAAGGCGACCATCTGATGATTAACCTCCATCCGCTCGGTAAGGGCTCCAGGTATAGGCTGTGCCTTCAGGTACTCACTTTCGTTTGCCACCTTGATGCTGTACGTCATCGGGCGCAGGTCCATACAGTCCAAGATGATGGTGCCATTGCACTTGTCCTTAAACTTACCGACGACCTTTTCGTTGGCTGTGCTTCACAGTAGATACTCTGTACGTTAGTCGCTCGTATCGTACACACGGGAGTCTTCGGTCATTTTACAGTACAAGTCATCGTTTTCGATGTTGAGCAGAAGACTGTATGTCTAAGTATATAGCAGCATCGCCATGCTGACATTTTACGTTGCTATAGTAGAAGCTGTGCGCGTCATGAAGTTCCTAAAGATACTTGAGGTATAAACGAGCTTGACCTAGGTATTCTTTGGGAGCATTTACCAGTTCATTCTGGTGGGCTGTAGTAATGGTCCGGAATACCCCAAATACGTCTGCAAGCAGATGCACCGCAGTCATGAGGTAGAAGCCGTGATGATTTCGCTGGGTTTTGCAGTCGAATGTCCTCCATAATCCCTGGATAAGAAGCAGAAGGTCATTGTCGTGCTCAATCGTTCCCACTGAATATCGTGTGTTCGCGCGAAACGCCTCCTTGCCGCTTTTGCCAGATTTTCTGCCAGCTTATCGAATCTGCTGTTTGGAAACTGAAGGCTATCGAAACAATGCCCCTGTCCCGTGAGAAAGCCATGTATATTTTCATGTGGTTTGGGATCTTTCCCGTCGAGGTCGCTGTGACAGCCTTCATGATGAGGTGCTCGTCGTATCCGCGTGTGTTATAAATCACAGCTGGCACCTTCCTTTTGTCTGGGGAGATGAGTTTCTTGAGGTTACATGTTTTATTGGTGGTTTTGCGGTACTTTCCAATAATATAACAGTGTTCTCTAACCTTGTCCGCCTCCACACATTCACCACATATGTGGCAGACCTTCTTTTCCTGGAAATTCCTGCGCTTGTCCTTGTCGTCCAAGTTCATTATTATCTCTCCTGGTTTCTGAAAGACCTCACGGATCTATTCTAGCTCCACCACCAAGTACCAAATGAAGGTCGTCCCCGATCCGGTAGGACACAGGCTCATTGCAGACTTCGTCACTGCAGACTACTTTGTATCACAAACAACATGGGATTTGGTCAGCAATTTTCTTCGTGTTGCTTTTATTTGGATCACTTTTAGGGCTTTCCACACCCACACGCGTTTATGCAAACAGGGTATGCTATTTAATATTGTCAAATTTTGGGACAAATAAGTCCCATGTGACATAGTTTTTAAGATGAGTGGGAATTGAACCACACACATACTCATCTTGTTACTGTCTGAATCGTATTATGACGCTCGGTGGGGATTAATACCCCACTCAAGACACCACCCCGGTTCCTTGTGTGACTACACGCTCATCGGGGCACCTGTTTACTAGATGGGTTGGAATCGGCTCACCTATTCGTCTTTGAATGTCCGAGCTGCCAAGGGAGAAAGAGGATGGTGGACACAATCGTTGGCCGGAACATAACCTAAGACGCCGTTGACGTACCTAGTCAAATCTATCCCAGTTACCTAATTCGGGTTTCCATAATACCAATTCTGTGTAAGCTACAATCTTAATTCGAGTCGTGCATAAATTAGGTTGAACATGTTCCTACAAGAGTAATTAGAATTTGTTTTATGTAGTTTACGTTGGTTGTCCTAAAACCAAAATAAAAGGATCTAAGTGACCTATTAAATTCTCTAACCGTGTTAGGTTTTTCTGGTTGATATTTTAGAACGGTGAGTTAAAGAATCACGTCAAATTACATGATATTATCAAATAGGGCTATCGAGCCAAAGGAGATAGCCCTTAACAACAGAGGCGATCTTGATTAGCCCTTAAAGGGTTGAGATAAAACCTCGTCAGGAAACAGGAGCGTTGAAGGTGCACAAGCTGTGCAAATTTCCTCCTGGTGCGTCCAACGTTTTTATTTGGAGTGATTAGGGCGGCTACCACCAAATCCTCCCACTCAGGTTTCATTTCGAGTTTATCAGTCCGTAAATTGTGGACTGTAATCAGCTCGTTGGATAGTATGATGACCAATGGAGTCATGCTGTACCTTTCTCCTAGCGAGTATACGTTTTCACTCGCTTTCAACAGAGTTCTCTGGTTGCTTTGCTGAGCTTCCCTTCACAGTAGTCCATTTTCCGCATTTCAAGCGCCGTGCCTAAACCTTCTATATATCTGAGAGTATGTTTTCCGTCTTCGAGGAAAAAGCTCCTATCTGTCTCCTCGATCTGGTTGTAGATATAATTGACCACAATGACCAGACCATCTCTTTGTTCAGGAGTGGGCTGGCAATGGGTTTTGTATTTCTTTTCAGCATTCTTCTTTCACTGCTATTAGACATCTGTTGCTGAAGGCAAAGATGATTATTTTTTGTTGTTCTGGTTGTAGATGATGACGCTGTTACAGGCTTTCATTTCTGCCTTGTTTCAGACTTATCCGTTATTTGCGTTGTTGGAGTTGTTGATGGTGGTGTCTATCTTGGTGTTGTTTGAGGTGATGGTAGTGCAGCGTTTTTCAGCAGTATTTCTAATTTATTTACTGCAACCGATCTAGTTTTAGACGCGGAATCAAGTATAATAGTTGATATTAATGAAGTTGCTGCTGAAGTATATGTTGGGACTATTGGAAGCGGTTTCTCCTGTTCTTGTTTATTAAGTGCCTCTGTATACTCCTGTCTGAGTGTTGCTAACACAGATCCGACACCTCTTCGTGCTTCATAAGACAAAGGTGATTCATTCCCCATAACCATTAGGGTCTGTGAAGATTGTGATGTCTGCGTACTTCTGACTGTAGGAGCAGTGGATGAGGAGGGAGGACTTGTTTCAGATGTAGGGTCCATTGTCTACTGTTAATTCGATTACCACTGACACCTAAGGTATGATGTTGTGTGTATAGCCATAACCAGTATATGAAAAGCCAGGAGTTCCTTCCTGAATATGGTTGGTTTGTTATGCACACAGCGTATCCTCAAACTAGTGACCTGTTATTAAATTGCCTTGCTCATTGCCAAATGGATTTGTTCCGCGACATGACGAATGAAAAGGCAGGGTATACTTTCACAACCAATGCATGATCCACTTCGCGTGCATGCGATGCCAGGCCCGAGTTACCGGAAGCTCCAGCTTTCTCTCTATTAGCCAATCCGGCCCACTTTTACCCCACCCACAGAGCCACATCGCGGGTACATCCATTGGGATTAAACTCCCATGCTTCACTCATTGGTCATGGTCTGAATGTGAATAAGGTTTGTAGAAAAAGTGAGGGTCAATTGTTGGTGTTTGGATACATGTGTAATATATAGGGCTAAATCTTGCCAATTGTTCCAGTTTCTGTTATGTAACATGTGATGTTCTTAAGACTCCAGTTGGTGTTATTACAACTTGGCTTCAAGAAGACTGGGTATGGGCTGGGTGCTACTTATTGCTTTAAAATTGGATTCTGATTTCTTTTTAAGTATCTGATATCTGGGGCAGCTGTTGAAAATGTGTTCTAGTCTTTCCGGTATTGGGCAGAATCGGCAGTTTAATCCTCCTGTTGTTTTTGTGTTAGGTATATATTTTCCAACACTTTCCGCTAGTAACGTAATTCCAGTTTTAATTCTGTTGATTATCTTCATATCAATTGGTTTTTTTTTTACTTTGGAGTATTGGACTTTCCTGTTGATGTTTTGTTGGATCGAATATAGCTTTCTGCCCTTTCCGCTGCTGTCCCATAGTCTTTGCCATTGATCATTAATTTTTTTTGTCCGATAAAGCTATACATTTCTTGTATACTGTATTCCATTTCGATTGGGCAGTTTTCGTTGAGTCTGGTTCTTTGCTTCCTTGTCTGTCTTTTCATTACCAGAGATGTCTATATGAGATGGCACCCACATAAAGTCTACTATGCATAGATTATCCGCTGTTTTCCTAAGTATATACGTAACCTCTTTGAAAAGTTTTCGCTACTAGTGGTCTTACCTGTTTCAAGTAATTTAAGCACGCTGAGCCCAGAATTCGTCTGTAAATATGGAACAGCTATCAGGCAGTATCGCTCCCAGGACTATTTCATCATCCTGAATCACAACTGCAGCGGCTGTTGTGTTAGTTTCCGTTGATTTTGATCCGTCCGTGTAAATTGTTTTATATGTTTGGTATCTTCTACCCATTTCCGAGAGAATTTTTGACCTAATTTCCAGAGGCTGCTCTCCTTTGTCTCCATAAGTTACAGCCTCGAAGTTCATTATCGGTATTTTGCATTTCCATGTGGTTGGGTCTGGGTACTTTACCTGATCGGTTTGAATCCTTCCTAATTCTATTTTTGTTGAGCGTTTTTGGATCTTTTCTTTCTCCAGGTGTGTTCGGTGTTAGTTTTCAGCTGAATGGTTTCTTACATCTTTCGATAATATGTATAGTGGGGTGCGCTGTGTCATGTATTGATATTCTGACTGCTTTTCTTAAGTGATAGTTCACCTACTAAGATTTGTAGTTCTTCCCTTGCGGATACTATCCAGTTTATCAAGGAGGCTGTGGCTTTTTGAGGTATATACCTGGCACCCAGAGCTTAATTTTGGATTTAATTAGGGGTATGTACAGCGTCAGCATGGTGTTCTGGTCCGCTCCCTAATTGGATTCTTTAAAGTTCCTGAGGAGTTTCAGATCCGGGTTGCGCTTTCGAACTAATTCTGTTATATGTTGTTTATTTTTTCCAGGAGAGGTTTTCATTAAAATACATAACTAAAAATTTAACAACTCTATCAAATTGGATTAGAGTGTTATTTAAGTAAAGTTTTGGGTATACCTGAGATTGTTTCTCTTGATGGTTTTGTTTGTTGAGATTTTGAATCCACACTTGTCAGTCCAGCGACCAGATCTGTCTGGACTCGTTTGAAATTTGCCCACAACGGATTCACTGGTCAGGTTTCTCGCTCTCCAGATACCACTGTTGTCTGCGAACTGTGATAGGTCTACTTTGACACGGTCGACACACCCCTCCAGATCGATAATTATGATATTAAACAGTGTAAGACTCAGAACACTTCCTCGAGAACTGCCATTCTCCAATTGGAAGATTTTAGAAAGTTCGTACCCTACTCTGGTTTTGATTTTGCGACCGGTCAGTAAGTTGGATATCCATTTATGTATGCGGCCTGTAAGTCTATAATAGTTTAGTTTCTGAATCAGGCACTGGTCCAGATTAGGTCGAAAGCCTTCTCGAGGTCCGGGAATAGGGCAATAAGAATCCTTTAGCTTTTTATCTTCGCGTTAAAAGTCCGTTTGATGTTTGATTCTAGCCTAATCAGTTGATCTATTGTTGACCTTTTGTTGTGTAAGCCGCTCTGATTCTGGGATATCAATTTATTGCTTTCAAGATGTTGTTTTAATCTGTTATTAATAACAATTTCCATAACTTTGCAAATGTTGTTTGTTAGCGATATAGGTCTGTCTATTGGATCTTTGCCTGGTTTTCGTATGAAGATGATAATAGCTTGTTTCCAAGAATTTGGCATTTCTCCTGTTCTCCAGATTGAGTTAATTAGGTTTAATATGACCCTTTCTATATTTTCTGGGATATTTTTGTATATTTCATAGCCTAATTGGTCTTCCCCTGGTGATGTTGTCTTTCTTCCCTGTAGAGCTCTCTTCCATTCATGGATGGTAAAGACTACGTTGAGAGTGCTATTGGGATCTCCTTGGTCGACGAACAATTCTGGGAATTTCGTGCCTATGGAAATACGATGGTTCTGGAAGTTAATGGATTGATTTATGTTAGTGCTCATCCCTGCGAAATGGGTGGCCAGTTTATTCACTTTTTTATTAGTAATGGCTCCTAGGATTTTTAAGGTAGTTTGGGCTGGTTTCCGTCTGATGGATTTGATTTTATCCCAGACACATTTTGCGTTTGCTTTAATGTGCTGAGATGTGCAGAATTCAGAGAAAAAAAATTGTTTCGATGCGTTGATCCCTTTTTGGTCTGTTTTTAATTTTCTTCATAGCGTACGAAAGGCGATGCTAGTTTTAAGTGTCTGAATTTGTTTATGACCTTTTTTTCTCCTTATATGAATTGACATATGGATAGTTGTTTGAATCCGGAAGTGATTGCTGCCAGTGGAGTTATCTTGGTATACCTCCCATTTCGCAATTCCGCTACTTTTGGAGTACACAACGTTAAATCCAAGGCTGATTTGGTTCCATTTTCGGGGTTGATTATAGTATGTGTTCCGTTGTTCAACAATACTAGATTAGTTAATGAAATCTATTGATCGATAGTTCGTCCTCTTCTGTTCTGGTGGTGTCCTTCCCACTGTTGGCTGTGTGTATTAAAATCCCCACATATGATGACATGGTTACTTATGGGGCCTATCATATTTAAGTAAGTCTCCAAATTCGTTGGGCTATTTCCTCCTGGGTCATATAAGTTGTAGATTATTATTACCGTTCGTCCTGTGTGAACTATGATCGATTGATTTTAGAATTTTTCATTGGGATCTAGCAGTTTTCTTGTGTTTCCAGCTACCACATTAGGCAGAGAGCCACTGACAAAGATCGCTAGACCTCCTCCTTTTTCGGTCAAATCTGGTATGAATAAACCTGGTAGGGTAACCTGGGATTTTGGCGATGTAGTCGGTATTTCAGTTCAGGGGGGTTGCTTGGAGGCATATAATGTCTGGTTTGTGGATTTGAGTTTGATGGGGGTTAATCAGTTTGAAATACATAAGGCAATTATATACACGTAAATACTAGAAGAGATATTTGTCAAGTAGTTTGCTTAAGGTTTGGTATAGTTATTGGACGGCAATATGGTTTTTGACCGATAGTTTGACGACTGCATCTAATAAGTCATTGCTGTATTTGATTATGGTTATTTTGGCTATGTATTTGCTAGTAGGGGTAGATTAATTATCTACTGTCTCATCCATTTTGTGCGTTTGGGAGTTGAAGTAGCTTGTCTTCCTTCTGTCGTTGGCACTTCCTGGTTTTTCTCTAGACCTTTGGATCCTTCTTCATTCCACTGTTTTGCTTGAATAGAGCTTTTCGTTTGAAATAAGGTAGTTTTTTTTTCTTCCATTAGTTTTGTAATTTACAGTTCTCAAAATGTCGTTGGGCATTCCCATGATTTATGGAGACGGGTTCCTGAGCCATTTGGGCATTTTTTGCCTGTGTACATATTTCTTCCTTGGTGGTTTCCTCTACACTTGTCACAACGTGTTCTGAAATTGCATCTCCTGGTGAAGTGTCACCACTCTTTGCAGTTGCCACAAAATCTTTGCTTGATTTTTATATTCTTCTGGAGGAAAAAAGTATTGTCTGAATGGTCCTAGTCTGACTAGGAGCGGTGGGGAGGTTGAGTCAAATTCCAATAATACCACTGCTGATTCTCGTCCTTCCCTATCCTTCCTTAGTGTGGCTCTGCTGACATTTGTACCGTCATCCTTTAGTTCTTTCATCAACTGAGTATTGTCCTTGTATTGATGATTTCCTTTCAATTTTAGAATCTTCTTGTATGTCATATTTTTCTGTGCCGGTTTCGGTTTGGTGTGGAGGTTTTGTTGGGTAGTGGTTGGGTGGGGACTGTAGTGGGTAGTTGCTTGGTGTTGGTGTTGTTTTTCAGTGTATATTAAGACAAGGCTTTGTGTCTACTAATTGTTAATTGTGTCGGTCCAGTTTTGTTGATCTCCATGAATTTGGTTACCTGTCTACTGGTTGAGCTTCGTATTATGATGTAATTTGCTCTTGGTCTTATAATTTTAAGGTCTTCTTCCACAACTCTTCATAACGCCGTCATGATGTTTCTGTCACTCATCATATGGATCTGAGTTCCCTTGCTTGTAATAAACAGAGTGAGCTCCATGGCAAGACTGCCAAACGCATCGCTTTATATGTGAAACGCTAGGACGATAAGGAAAACATCTGTCCGATTCGGACGTGGTAGAAAACATGACATGTAAAGATTGACAGAAATAATTAAATGACACGTTAAGGCAATTTGTTTTCAACATATAATCAAGACAGCAGTAAGTGTTTGCCTTTCTTAAAAAATCAACATAGTTAATAATGATGATAATAATAATAATAATAAGAAGAAGAAGAAGAAGAAGAAGAAGAAGAAGTTCTAACTCAAATAGGAATGCGAAACTGACATATTAAATATATACATATTAACAAGATTGATAATTTTTATGGAATCAATATCGATTTCCAAAGATCTAATACACTGTCATTTTGCCATCGATGTGCAGTAAGTTGCTTAGTTAAAGAAAAGAGATAGCCATAATGTTCACAAAACCATCTGTCTACTTTGTCATCGTTTCTATAGTACTTGTTGTCAAAACAAGTCACTAAATGTCACAAGGTAAATCCAAGACTGAAGAAAGTACACCAAATACTCTCCACACCTTCGTAATATGCACAATATTATTCACACACAATAGAGTCTGATCCTTGAAATCTCACCTTATCGAGAAGCTGATGAAGAAAATACTAACAATATTATCTTCACACAATGGAATCTGGTCCTTGTAATCATGCACAATTGAACCGAGTAGTGTTACGACTCTATGGTCTTAAACTAAGTAACATAAATGAGTGAAATTCGACAAGATTTGTAAAATTCAAGAAATAAAATACAAATTGAAAAATTAAAAAAATAACTTACAATATGGTGAATGAAATCCTAAATAGTCCTCAACGTTATATCACAAATCCGAAAGTATCAAGTATCCAAATGAGTTCCAGTAGTGCTCTGAATGAAGTCCGATCTATTGTGCTGATGTACCAATAGTCTGGAACAGTTTGATGTGCTAACAGTTACATTGTCAATACCCTTGGTGGATATCCTTTCCAACGAACTTTCACTTTTTCAAGTCGACGTTTGTCTACCTTACGTGTTCTTCGATCGAGAATGCTTTCGATATCGTACCCATTGTCGTCTTTCTTGCTCAGTCATTGTAAATCATTGTACTTGTCACCATTATTATACGAAGGCGTTTAAGTTTGCATTTAGCAGCACAATAAAATTTCACCAGCAACACATGAAGATTGTTGTAAATGGTGGTTAAAAATGCATTCATGATTAGGTTGACTATTTTGTTGATGCTCCTCACTAAGTTATTAACTGTTCGATACTGCTCTTAGGATGTTTGTGTGGTAGTATTGGGGGTTGAGATGATGCTTGACGTATCCACGAACAATAATAATAGGAGTAGTCTTCGGTTGTTTGATTTGTTTTCACTTTTGTTGTCCTTTCTTTCTGTCTTTCTTTTCCTGAGGAAGGTGTCGATATAATATTTGTACCCAAGTTTTCATTTCTTCTCGTCTGGAGGTGTGAAAACGGAAGCTGCCATACTAGGTACCTGAGCTAAAGGAGTTGCTTTTCTTCTTTCTTTTTCAATTCCACTTCGTGTTTCTGTCATCCTCTCTAATGTATTTTTTTTTTTTTTGTCTTCGATCTGCATGATATTTTTCAAATCTCTCAGAGCAGATGTAGCTGTTTTGCCTTCAGCTATCTGGTGAAACAGTTGAAAACCTTCAATAGTTGTCCTTACCGTTGACATGATTCTGTTTTTGACAAATCTGTTTGATGCATTGCCAATTGTAAGTCTTTTTGTAAGTGTGTCTTCTCAGTAAGATTAGGAGATTGTCAGTTGTTTGTACCAGTGATGGAATTCCATCCATCGTTTGTTTGGAACTAAAGTTACTTTTCGTCCTAATATCCAAAGCTACAAGCTTGATGTCTTTCTAGAAACGTGTGTTCCTTTTATCTTCTTGTTTTCCTCATCTCATCACCCCTAAAGGAGTCAAGCAAATGATCATAGGAAAGGTACAGTAACTTTTGAATAATGGTCTATCATTATGTGTAGAAGTCCTCCTTGTTGAACAATTATTTTGTTTCTTTTGATGGATGGGTATTTTCGTTTTACCATTTGGCGATGATATTGCCGATGTGAACATAGAAGTAGAGAGGCAGGATGAGAAACGGTAATCGTGCGGCATTGTTTTCTTGAATATGTGCGCTTCTTATCCGCAGTATATCTCTTTCTGGCAGGAGTTGATTTATCATATCTTTTCTTGTGGCTTTTCTTTCTTCTTCTGAACATGCTGCACTTGCAACACCGCTCTTCATTTGGGTCTGCGGTCTTTTAGTGACTTTAATTTTGTGAACTTCGGCATTAGAATCCCTTTTCAAAAGTAATGAATAATGATACTCCAAAAGGATTCACGTTCACCAGGTCTCAGAAGGATTTGCGTTTTGGTTTGAGTATTGATTCTTGAAACAGTTGTGACAAAGCTACTGCATGTTTTTCAAAAAACGTATTGTTTGAAATGGTATGTGAATTATATCTTGTAGTAACTGACGTGCTGTCAAAGCTAACCATCTTAACATTTCTTTGAGACTAGATTCTAACAAAGGTGAACGTACGTCTGCATATTATTCTCCACTGATGATATATAAATGCACGAATCAATTTGGTAGAAGGATACGACTGAAGAGAAATCATGCTGAATACACTGTTAGGAAGAAAATAAGTGAAGAGTGTTTTATATTTTTAGGCAGGCGAAGACAATGAAGGAAACGTGTCAATGACAGGATCTTCTGGGCACCACTTGTAAAACAAATAGTAAGAAATCTCAAATAAAAGGGAGCTGCATCTTTTATGAATAGATACGCATGTGACAATTGAGTGGCATCTTCAAACGCATAGTTGAGCGAAGGCGTTCCTAACTATTTGGCTAATACTTGCACTTAATATTTGTCTCTAGGGCTTTTAAACAAGACCACATAACGTGCATTTCGGCTGATGGTGCGATGGTATTTACTTCGCTGAAATAAACTGTAAATAATAATGGCATTATAATGATGACCTTTCGTGTAAACCACAGTTTAGTCTCTTCGTCGTCTTTTCCTAAAATGTCATCGAAGATGACTTGATGTGTTTGGTTGAAGTCAGACACTATCCCATTGTCTTCACGATTGATGTCTTCTGCAAATGAAATATAATCTTTCATATTTTTAGAATAACGTATAAGACAACTGCCACGTTTCGTAACACAACACGATACGTTCTGGAGGACGATCGAACAATTGAGATTTGTGTTTGGCCAAACGTTTGACTGATTCGGTTTTGCCTGAACCAACGTTTATAACAATCAGCAAGTTAAGGGATGTTGAATATACAGTGTTTCCCAACTTTGACGATCTGACATTTGGTCATTCACTCTGAGGACTTCTGAGATTCTGTGTTTGACACAAGACATTTAATACACTTAATTTGTCATAGTAGTGTAACAACATCAACATATATGCCTTTCAAACATACACATCGTTCATGTAAGTCTTTCTTTTTTTCATCAGTCATACAGGAGTTTTTGGCGTAATCAGCTACCTCTTGTTTCCATGCGACGAATCCAAGACTTTTCTAGTCACGTACATCCTTCCTGTCATACGTCTGTTGGGTATGCAGCTCAACATCAACACTTCTTGCTAAGCACGGAGATTAGATAAAGTACAGCGATTGTCTTCTTTACTTGGAGGTGAAACCTGCGTGGATAGTCGCTTTTCCATAGGTGATGTCAAATTATTCTCTTATTTGTTCAGCGTATTGAATTTCGTCCAAGAGTTTGGAAGAAATTAATTCTGGAGGTGTATTAAAATCGAGGCACACAGGAGATTTAAAACCATTGTGAGACATCGATGGGCTCAAACAATCATGGTCTTTAGCTTATCAAATAAGTCCGTAATGAAGACAGCTGCTACCTATGCAAGAAGACCAGATGTGAAGTCTATAAATTTTTCTGTGTACGTGTAAGCCGTCATTCTGAGTCTTCTGCAAGTCACATTGTGAGTGATTTGAATGTGAAAATAATCCTCAGGATCGATTTTCCTTCTGGGTCGAACTTTGCTCTGACAGTCTTATGGAGGAAGAGGTAGATAGTGTTGGATAAGGGTCTTTTGCAGTCTTGAGATTAAGAGGGTCCCACTCTATTACTTATTTGTTATTCACCAAGATTAATTCATCACGTAGGATCTCCGCCTGTTGCATGAGTTTGCCTTTTTGAGGTAGACCATTCAAACATAGCGACATGTGTTTGCCTTTCTGAGGTAGACCATTCAAACATAGCGACATGTGTTTGCCTTTCTGAGGTAGACCATTCAAACATAGCGACATGTGTTTGCCTTTCTGAGGTAGACCATTCAAACATAGCGACATGTGTTTGCCTTTCTGAGGTAGACCATTCAAACATAGCGACATGTGTTTGCCTTTCTGAGGTAGACCATTCAAACATAGCGACATGTGTTTTCCTTTTTGAGGTAGACCATTCAAACATAGCGACATGTGTTTGCCTTTCGGTTTTCTCTGAGGTAGGAAACTGTCAAATTAAATATACTCCAAACAGACTCTCTCGTAAATTGAAAGGTTCGATATCGATCGCGTTGTAATTTTCGGCAATGCGTCTAATTTACAGATTGGCTTTGAAACGTCGATCGTAATCGTGCTCCCACATTTCAGTCATTTGGTAGCCTTGACTTTCTTACATCAGGCATCGTTGCTGAACTATGTCAAAATACTGCTCAGGTTTTGTTAAGGAAAACAAATAGAGCATCTGTGAAATAAACATCCTTGACATTTTTGTATATTGTCAAGGGTTTTTTTTATCTACAGAAAGGGTTCCATTTTTTGTTTCTTCACACTTTATATCCTGCTGCATCCATTTTGGCACAAGTGATGGAGGGATCGATACCACCGCTACCCAGATATAATTGTGGAGATTCTCCACAACACCATCTTAAAATGCCTACATCAGACAGACGATATTTCTGATGAGTGTATTTGGTACTAAGTGAAGAATGTTTTGTGTTTATGCCATCTTGGTCGTAGAAGCGAACGTCAGGCAAATGTGGAAGCACAATTTGTAGATTAGCTTCGGTTTTAAAAAAGTGTGGAAAATAGCACTTGGTATTTCTGTGATTCCAAACGTTTCAGGCAACAACACAAGGGCATGTCCAAGTAACTCATGTAACCTTTAAACTGTACGTATCCCACTTTCATGGAAATTCAGTGCCTTGTTCTGAATCATATCTCAATAGAAATCATCCTTCATGTCCTGAGTAATTGTGAGCCCTGGATGTAGCATATCGTAACAGTTTCCCCTTCCTCATCGTTCCAAGTGTGATCGGTATGGTCTAAAAGCCATTCTTTAAAATCAGGAAGAGTACAAGAGAATCCGAAAGATCTTTTCTCGTCCTCCGGGAATTTTACTACAATCTGGATAATGAAAAGATACAGGGATGTGATTGCCAGTCTCTTGTATACATTCAAAGTCAGGAAAAATAAAGTGAATTTGTTCCTTATTTATTTTTGTTCTTATGGTCCTCAGAATCATTTTCATATTTTTTATATAAAAATAATGCTCGAAGTCACGATTTGGTCTTAAAAACGAAATCTTTTCTTCCGTGGACAAATGTGTATTTTTTGGTTATTCGTCCGAAAAAGATGTCCAAAGCGAGCAAAATCTCAATAATTCGTAAGCAATTTTCTGTTGTTGCTGTGATTGTTTCATGAGATGGACTGACACTGATTCGCTAGTAAGAAGAGGTATAAATGCTTCCATTTCCTTCAGGACTGGAAGGACTGGAACCTAAACCTTCAAGTCATCTCTCTCCGCAATGAATGTGTTGCTTCCGATAATAAAGTCCTTGGTCACATTTCTCGCATAGCAAACGTGTCCGAGAAATTCTGTGATAAAGGTAGTGGTATTTACATGTTCCTGTTGATGATACACGTAAATGGTACTTTCCATCTGGGAAATCTGCTCCTCGAAGCACGGGAACTTCGCGAAAGTCTTGAACGGTATACTTCCAATGTATGACGAAGAGCCAGTATCTCGTGAAGTTTCTGCATTTCATGAACTCCACACATTAAAAAGTCAACTTTACTGTTAAAGTACTTCTGCTTCTCTTGATTGTTGCGTTCTCTCCGATTTGCGTATCATCTCACAAGATTGTTTCCATTCCACTGTATCCTTCTTCTTGATATAAGTTTCAGCCACCGCGACGCCCCTGCCAAAGCAAATTTTGTCATGGCCGTCGTTGATTTGCACGATACTTGTTTTGGTACTGGGAAGTTCTACAACCTATAAACCTTTACTGCGTTATCGCTACAAACGTTCGGTGGGGAGGGACGTAGGTTATGTGCAGAGTGGATCTTCGTCGGTCAGGTCAAAGTCATAGTTGAATTATTTGGTTGTGTTGAGTTTTGTTGATAATTTTGGAAGGACAGCAGACTTCAAACTGCCGCGATTTTTTGGATAGTAACAACGATCGTCAATATGTGTTTGTATTTTAAAAAGAGAAATAGTATCGCGCGGACCTAAAGAAGCTCTCATCTTTTTACGTACCACATTAATACAAACAAACGCACTAAAATTCATACAAAAATATATTGGAGAAGGGAACATTTTTTACAGTCAAAGGCAAATATATCCATACACCAAACCTATCAAACACACACTATTACACAAGCAAGGGTAGTAAGCATTTATAAACACACCACTAAACCTTCACATACAGAACACAAAATTTTGAGAAGGGAGAGGACGTTTTTGTTTGGGGAAATACACTCACGTACAAATAGACACAAACACAAACACTTTTGGCAAAATGATGAGTCTCTTTTCCAGAGATCATGTAAGCTCTGAAAAAGGCCGTTTATTGTCCTCCAATACACCTGATTAATGCACGCACCTCCCAGGCCGAGCATCATACACACAGCGTTGACTCCATCCTTCTCCACAACGTCTGAACCTGGTTGATTCGCTTCACTCTCCCAATCTTCTATTTGAGGGATTGTGAAGATTATTAGTTTCGTCGGACGTAGGTGCTGGACTAGGGGAGGATGTTGTATTGGTTGTGGCTGCTGCTGTTCCTTCTGCTGCCTCGGCTCCAGGTCCCAGCCTATGAAGGAAAACATCCCTTGCACAAACAACAATATGAACCATATACAAAGTCCTAACATGGAAAAGATATGTCACGCGGACCTTAAAGAAGGTCTCTTTAAACATTTTTTGCATACTCACTATACTACAACAAAGAAGCACTCAATACTACTTACACATTAAATACTCTTTTTTATCCCTAAAATACAAACACATACATACATTTACAAAACACACTTTATCACACAAGCAAGGGTATGAAGTGTTTATAGACAAACTACGGATACCCTTACATACAAACACACACTCGAGAAGGGAATGAGTTTTTTGCTTTAGGGAAAAACAAACACATAAAAACACAAAACATACAAACAAAACTTTCTGTCAAATGGATGAGTATCTTATCTAGAGATCTGGGTAGCCCTGAAAGAGGCTGTTTTGTTTTGACAATTCTTCCCTTAATGTGTGGGAGGACGACTCCGTCTCGATGCAGGCCTTTCCACTTGATAAGGCCTGCATCTTCTGAAAGAAGAAAGAGAATTCCTTTGTGTCCTGTCTACAAAGCCTCTCTCTCTCTCTTGCTGCTGCTGCTGTTTATGTTGCCTACGTCATTTTGTCTCTACCCTCCTTTATTTCTTTACGCAAGTCCTCTTCTATTAGGTCAGGTTCTGTCTAATTCGGTGCAAATACACGTGGGCCTCATTCAGCTCACCAATCTTTGCTGACATGTCTACTGGTTAGCAAGTCAACGATAAGGCGCCAGACCTACTTACTAACTTGCTTACTTATTTATCCTGGATTTAAGTCATATGCGCCCATTCGGGCATCCGCGAATTGTTTCTGCCCGCATCGTGGGCTATTTAATTTATTGTACGGGAGGGAATAAAAGCCACAATCCCGTACGCGTTTATGCACACAAGGTGTATTATTTAATTGGGTCGTGTATATGGGCAATGAAGTGCAGACAGAGCCCATATATTAAGGGAGGCAATTTTTGTAAGCGCTTAAAAGGGTTTAGGTTGAACTTCATCCGGAAACAGGAATCACTGTACGCGCTCGGGCGGTGCAAAATTCTTCCTGGTGCATGAAATGATTTTGTTTGGAGTTATGAGATCGGCAAACACCTAATCCTCCCATTCATGTCTCATTTGGAGTTTATTAGTCTCGAGGTTATGAACTTTCATCAGCTCGTTGGATAGGTTGATGACTAGTGGCACGGTGTCATACCGTAATTTTCTCATAGCGAATATAGGAATCCGCTCGCCTTCAACAGATTTTTCTGGTTTGCCCTACTGAGCTCTCCTTCGCAGTATTCTCTCCTCATAATTTCAAGTGCAGTACGTAAACAATCTGTGTATTTACGAGTATATTTGGCATCGTTGAGGAAAAACCCCATATCTCTCTCTACATTGCGGTCGAAGATGTAATTGACAATTGCCAGACTGGCGAGAGTACCGTTTTAATTGTCTCAAGCACGAACGCGATGGAAAACATCTGTACCTTTTAATGGGAACGCAAATGGAAACATGGCCCTGAGTGGTTGAAAGGGAGAGAGCATATGAATTCAGTGTTAATCAATAAAACAAAAAGCAGAATACACAATTTTTCAAAAAGCAGCATGTTATTCACAAGAGGAAGCTTCTCCATCAGAAAAATACAAATCAACCAGTCAACAATATTTAAATGGGAACATATTTACAAGGTTGACAGCGTTGTGGAGTCACACTCAGTTTCCCCTAATCTAGGTCATTTTGCAATCGATGCGACTCTGGCTTCCTGGTTGATGACTGTCGTCGGTGTTGATGACGCAGGCTTGAATGGCTTTAGGTTTGCGACAAGGAAGTTCATCTTTAGCACACACCACAGGATTCTAAAAAGTGGTGTACGAACTGTGCGTCAGATGGTAATGAAATTCCCATTTATCAATTCTTCTTTCC
This sequence comes from Megalonaias nervosa, assembly GCA_016617855.1. Taxonomy (NCBI): domain Eukaryota; kingdom Metazoa; phylum Mollusca; class Bivalvia; order Unionida; family Unionidae; genus Megalonaias; species Megalonaias nervosa. The sequence goes on along the minus strand of JAECUM010022141.1, from coordinate 11,323 downwards.
TTTGTTTTCACAAGTAATGTAAAAGTATCATTTCAATCCTTATGTTTTTCCTTGAAATGTCAGTCAAGTAAGAAGATCTACCATTCGTCTCCGTTCTCTGTGACAAGTGAACTTAGATGCGTTGGATCTCTAAAGAAGTCAGTGGATGAGAGGAAAGGTCACGCAGTCTCTATACCAATGATGCAACACTTCACACTCATCATCATACATTTATCGTGTTGAATCCGACTAGGATGATCGTTTTGACATCCAAAGCCTGGTTCATGGGTCTACACTGTAATTCTTTCAGCTAGATGCTTAGCAAAACAGCGGACTAAATGTTCTAATTCTGGCCATCTCGACATCATGGCTATCTCTTTTTCTTTTTTTCTTTTTTTTTTTTTTTTTGTTTTTGGTCTGGTTCAAAGACATCCTCATCCCCTATCTCCAAAGATGCTCCGTATTCTAATGAGGGATCTTATTCTTCCACAGATTCTGATAGTCTAGAATCACTTTTCTCAGACTGTTGATTTCCAGAGAATTGTCAATTTCTGCATACAAGATGACTTTCACCGTGTTGTCTACAGCTTCTGCAAACTGAAGATCTACAGAAAGTTGGCCGGATTTTATAGGGTGCAAATGTCCCTCTTCGATGCCTTGGTCAGGAGTGAAATCAAAGTCCAAAAAGTATATCTTCCTGCATAATCGTATTACGAAATGCCGTGACAGGTGTTGGTTCCTAACTGTCTTGTGGCTAAATACAGGGACAAATAAGATAACAAGTAATTTTTCTGGTCAAAGTTAGGTTCGAAGGGTCTGGTACACAAAGTCTGGCCATCTCGACTGACTTCTATCTTGGACATTTTCTAGTGTTTAAACTCGAACAGATTTTGATCGATATTCCCGCTGAGGGCTGCATGCTGACAATACCCATGAGTAAACGTTTGGATAGCTGTCCTTGGAAAAGATGATGTTCGACCTTGGATTGGAGTCCAGAGGGAATGGTGAAGGTTTTCACTTCCACTGGTCGTATTGGATACATGGCTGTTGGTCTGCTATTAAGACGATGCCCCTTGAATGTAAACCAAAATATAATTTCTTCTTTCTCTTCTCCTCGCATGCATGAGATTTAATATGACCAGATGTGCCTCTAACACGAATACTACGTCGTCGCGAGGAATGCCTTCTGCAAAGACGATGGAATCTCCCTGAATATCTGGAAGGATAAGCCTATTGCCAATCTGTGTAACACCACACTATGCGTTGGGGTGGACGATCCATCAAATGGTCTTTGTGTTCGATCGAAACGTTTGGCAAATTCAGTTTAGCCTTAACCACTGGATCCAGCAATAAACACGCTAAAGGAATGGCGAAGATACAGTGACTCCCAACTTGGACGATCTAAATTTTCGTCAATGATTTTGAGAGCAGAGAAAGAGGAGGAAAAGGAAGATGGAGCAATAGCAGAGGTGTTTAGAAATATAAAAATCACATAAACCACACCAGAGATTTTAAACTTTCAGGACACGTTTATTCGGTGTTTAAAATCACAACTTGACATGAAGTACAAAAGCACATAAGAGTCAAATGGTTAAGTACATCGATGAAATACAAATCAAAATGACTCAAAGCGAGATACAAGCAAGTCAATGTACAACACTGTCAATCAAAGTGTGACCTAGAATTGCTAGAGACATGCTTTAATGTTATTTGAATCATTCTGAGTCACGGTTTCCCTTTTATGTACATATAAAGTGATTGTGGCCAGGATGTCTCTGCAGGAACTGTTCATAGAAAGTTCACAATGAATTGGATGGCATACGAAATCATAGTAACTTAGTCACTATCACGCATACCACATGATGTCCCACATTCAATGGAAACACATATTGTAAAAAAGTTTGGTATTCTCCATGGTCTGAATAGTGTAATTAACTTCTTTGCAACACGACTGATAAAGGTCGAAGCATTGTTTTCTTTTTATGCCCACGTCAACAAACTTCTGAATGTTCTGAGTTATTCACAGAAAATGTCTTTCTTTTGGAGGTAATAGATGGAATAATTCATCTTTCTAGCTCTGCGTTTGTTGTTCCAATGAAATGTCGGTCCTGGAAGTCTTCTCTTTATACATTGGGCAATATCAGCGCATCAGTAAGGAAAAATGTTGTGGCTTGGAAGGCGAGCTCGTTTTAGGTACACAGTCTGATACATTTTTCCAAACGGTGACTGACTACTTGGTGGTTTTGTAACCGTACAGTTTTGTCCGGCTCTAAGATCACATTAAAGTGTTCATCCTCACCAGACCGTAGAGCTTCTTTCAGCATGCAGAAGTTCACTACTTGACTTGTTCAATAGCTCAGCGTCAGACCTTTTACTTCCTTGCCCCTAAACGATCCCGTTCTATGATTGAGAGAAGATTATCAGGTTGTGAATGTAGATGCAACGGATCATGTCAAAGTACAAGACACGATCTCCTAAACGTTCTAAGGTTACTTTCAATTTAAAGTAAGCATTGGCTGTCACGTAGGCTGCGATGATGACGTTTCCAAGCTCGTTATGAGGTACCATTCTTTGAAATTTTCTTTGTCTTCGGTAGTGCGACACCAGGAGGGATAGCCGCTGACTTCTTGTTTGAGCTTCAAAAATTAGTCCACGTAGCCAGAGAAAATGCCTTTCTGGGAGGGAGATGTCGTTCTTTTGGTAAGTTCTGTGTTGAGAAAGTGGTAAATTTCTAGACTTTTAATAAGCGGCATCCCATATTCAGAGAATGAAACAATTCCTCGCTGACCTACGCTTCTATCAAAGCGCGTTCGTCTTCGGTGTGATGAGAAGTTTGGTTTAAAGGGTTCGGCACAGGAATGCACAAAGGGAACATCAGCTTTCCTTGGTACTGGTGGGGTAAAACGGGATGGTACAAATCGGTGGGAGGTAGGACTTCTCATTTATCAAGCCTTCGTATCTACGAATGTGTTCCACGTCGATGTGTTCTGTCAACATTAAATGGTGTCCTGCAGGAAATCGAACATATTTCCACACCTAAGGATACAGCGAACACACGTCAAGGTATTTAATGTCTTCTCTTTGAGATTCATCAACGTAGTGCAGCAAGCGTGCGGCATTCGTTCGTCCTCCAAATAAACTGTCGCTGGGATTCAAATGCGTTTAAATTCGAGATCGGTTTCGAACGTCAATCGTAGTCGTGCTCCCACATTTCTACCACTCGGTATCCTTGTTGTTCTAACTTCAGGCGTCGTTGATAGGTTTGCTCGTACAATTCTTCCATGGTGTACTCTAAGAATTCACTTTTCATGTGTCGTTGAGGGTAACAGGTAGGGAATCCTTGAAATATGCATCATGAAATTTGTAGACGATCTTGGGGTCTTATAAGTCCCAACCATCCCACCGAAGAATTTCCAATTTTCTTTTCTCCTCCTCCGTTTCGGTCAGGTTGGGTACAATTGACTTCCTTGAAGCACAAGTAATGTAAGCAACGCAGAGCTTTGACCGAGTATCGACGCTTAATTTACTGGGAAATTTGAGAGCGTATGATGCCTAGTGTGCTCTCGGAAATAAATCGGTTGTGGTACACTAAAGAGCATGCTTTGGCGACGGTAGAGGCTTCCTTCAAAGGATCGATCCATCTGCACTCCATAATCAATTGTCGAAATTTTCTACAGCAAACAATATTTTAAACTTTCTTCCTAAAAGTCAAAGAGGTTAGAAGCATGAGTGTTACCAAGCGTTGAAGGCATTTTTTTTCTGTGCGCATATATTGTCGGGATCGTAATACTCAGCATCGGACAAATGCGACGGGACTGCGCGTTGACTGACTCGGGTAATGAAAAAGTGTGAAAAATACCCTTTGGCCATTTCTGTCATTCCATGCATTTTAGGTATTTGACTCAAAGGCATGACCGGAATCTAACAACTGTACATATTCCATTTGCATGTGGATGCTTTGGCTCCGTTTCTGGTAATTATGGGGCATTCGGTACCTTGTTCTGAATAGCGTTTCAGCAGAAATTGTCCATCGCATCTCGAGAACTTGTGAGCCATCACCGTGGCAGGGCGATGGCAGTCTCTGGAACGTTGAATGTACTCTTCGTTCCAAGTGACGTCGATAGGATCTAAGATCCACTGAGCAAAATCGGGAAGAGTGTTGGGTCCTCGAAAGATTTTTTTCACGTCCTTTTCGAATCTTGATAGAGGGGATAATGATAAACGATGGGTTCTTGGATGCACATCTCGTAAGCCAGACGAGCGACGCAGAAATTAGAGATGTAAATGCCGGTCTCTTGCATCCATTCGAAAACAAATATTAAATTCCCTTGCGGAATTTTCTTGGTTTTCAAATCTTTCTCCTATTGCTTTTTGTATTTTTGAATGTAGCATTCATGTTCAAAGTTGAAGATTTGACCACAAAAGGGTCATCGTTTGTTCCTTTGACAAACATGGTCCCTGGCGTCGTTGGTGGGAATGAAATAACCACAGGTAGAACACAATCTTAATAATTGGCAAGCACTTTTCTGTTATCGACCTTGCACGATTCGATGTTGTTCGTAGCACGTAGCACTGACTAATGTTCGCTGACAAGAAGAGCAATGAGTTCGTTATTTTCCTTCGGTACAAAAGAGTTTAGAAACTAAACAGTTTCTCTTTCCGCAGTGAATGTGTTAGTTTCGACTGCAACATTCTTGGTCGCAGTTTTCACAATGATAAGTATATCCTAGAAATCTAGTGTCACTGGTAATGGCCTCTTATTGTTCTTGATAATGATAGACGTGAATGCATTTTCCGTCTAGGAAAGCGGGCCCTCGAAACAACAGAGGGTCGCGAACCACTTGAGGATACACTTTTAACGTGTAACGTGCAGCCAAGACGTGTAACGTGTAACGTGGAATGGCACATGCAGTCTCTTTCGATATGCCTGCCTTCTGTAACTGGAGTTCTGCTTCTTTTCGTTGCTTGGGTCGGTCCGATTGTCAAATACTTTTCCAGATTCTTTCCATTCTGCGGTGCCGTTCTTGTAGGCATACTTTCGACCCACAACGATCTGAACAAATCTGATCTTGGGTGTTGTTAATTTGAACGATGCTCTGTTTGGTCATATGAATGTCGTCCACCAATAACACATTCTTGCGTCCGATCCCTTTCGGAGGGTAATCGTGGGTCATGTAAAGTGTGGCTCTTCCGTCGGTGATATGGAACTCGTCGTTGGATTGTTGGACGTGTAGAATTTTGTCCATGACTTTGGAGGGTGTCAGCTCAGCTGGGATGCTAATCTCGTTCTAGACGGGTGACTTCAAACAGTCGTGATGAGTGGAATGGAGAGTCTTCATAATATCGCCTTCTTTGACTTGACATTGTCGTGTCGGTGTCTCTAACAAGAAATCCTACTAACTGATGATGAAACCTGTAAGTGTAGGCTGTGGTTCCATATAATGTCAGTTCTCTATTTCGCAATTTTAAATGTAAGAATAATATATTCTCTCCATCCACCCCCACCCCACCCCACCCCACCCTCTCTCTCTCTCTCTCTCTCCCTCTCTCTCTCTCTCTCTCTCTCTCTCTCTCTCTCTCTCTCCGTTGTAATGTCAGTTCTATGTATCAAACACATACACACATATACACCAAGTTTCTTATAAAGTGATTTCGATTGAATTCATAATGACATATGTCCCCAATTTAGATACCTCTCCAAAAAAACTTGCTCAGTAATCACAAGAACTTTTATGTATGGTCTGTAACATTTTTTCAAACACTTGCAACTTTAAAATATGGTAGAACGAATTTGTATCTCTATGGACATGCTGATGTTCTTCCCTTGTATCACTATGGGCACTATGATGATATTCCCTTGTATCACTATGGGCACTATGATGATATTCCCTTGTATCAATATGGGCACTATGATGATATTCCCTTGTATCAATATGGGCACTATGATGATATTCTCTTGTATCAATATGGGCACTATGATGATATTCTCTTGTATCACTATGGGCACTATGATGATATTCCCTTGTATCACTATGGGCACTATGATGATATTCCCTTGTATCACTATGGGCACTATGATGATATTCCCTTGTATCACTATGGGCACTATGATGATATTCCCTTGTATCACTATGGGCACTATGATGATATTCTCTTGTATCAATATGGGCGCACTGATGTTATTCTCTTGTATCTCTATGAGTGCACTGATGCAATTCTATGGTATCTCTATGGTGTTATTCTCTTGTATCTCTTATGCACTCTGATGTTCTTACGTATCTCTATCGGCACTATGATGTTATTCTCGTCTATCTCTATGGGCACACTGATGTTATTCTATGGTATCTCTATTGTGCATGTCTGTGGGCACTCTTATGTTATTCTCTTGTATCTCTATGGGCTCTTTGATGTTATTCTCTTGTATCGCTATGGACACACTGATGTTTTCCTCTTGTATCTCTATGGACACTTTGATGTCATTTTCCTGCATCTCTATGGACACTGTGATGTTATTCTCTTGTATCTCTATGGACACTTTGATGTTCTTATCTTGTATCTCTAAGGACACCGTGAAGATTTCCTCTTGTATTCCACTATTATTCTCCTCTTGTTTCTACAAATGTTTTCTTTTGTACGAGTACAGTGCATTGAATCATGTCCTTTAGCAGCAGTAGAGCTGGACCCTACAACTTTGTAGAGACCTTATTTTTGAAAATTAAGGGTTCCCTGAAAAAAAAAATATTTTTGCCTTAATAATGAAAACTTCTTTAATTGACCAGATTTTTTCACAATCTGGTCACATACGTATGTCCTTCAACAGCTCTACTGCTGCTATAAATTAAACAACCAGTATAGATATTATCAATAATGAGTATTGGAGAACCACACTCAGCTAAATTAACTCTACTGCTGTTATGATTTTTATCCAAAAATTATATCAAGTCCGTTGCGATATCTTGACCTTGGATCGTGTAAATTTATCGTTACAAAACCAAATGGAGCAACTTGTGCTTTTGAAAAGAAATTTTTAAATTTGTTCATGTCCATGTCGCCTGAACACCAAGTATAATAAATATTCTGCAGCGTATGATTATCTACGCCATTAAACACAACTAAAATATTACAGTTGTCTCTGATTACTTTTGGAATTTGTGTATATCTCTGTGTAACATAAATCACGTCTGTATTTTTTTATGTCTACCTCGTGAAAATATTCTAGCTGGATTTGATTGTTTGTCCAGCATAACATCATCATACACTACTAAATTATTAATGAATCCATGAGGGCCAGTGGCCCTGAGATCATCTACGGATGGCGCTTCATCAATATCAGTAATAAAGTCTATGACATTGTCTTCATGTAACGATTTTGCGTTTTCATTAAAATCTTTAAGTACTTCGTAACATCGCTGATCATCTACAGATGGCGCTACTAAATATAATTTATCCCACTTTAGCCATCGCATTATTAGATTAAGCAATAATTGCGTCTTTCCACTTCCAGATGGGCCTATTATAATCATTCTGATAGAATTCGGAAGCGCCGGATGGTGCTTTACTGGTTCTTGTTTTCGTGTCGCAGAAAAGTCAATTATATCCATATAATAAATAATATGATTCTATATTGTGTTCGATGCAGAGCACCTACCGATACTACTGGATTAACGACAATAACAACAAAAAATAAAAGACGTGCACTTACAGGCAAGTGTGTGAAATGTGGTACCAAGAAATATAAATTTGTCTCCATGACTAAGTCAGGAACAAAGACAGGTGGTGATATCGCTGCTTCGTTAGGAAAATTACCAGGAACTCCATGGGCTAAATATCCCGGTGAGAAACATTTACCCGGATATAATTATTGTGGCCCAGGAACTCGACTTGATATCAGACTCGATGATCAAGATCAACCAAGACCAGGAGAGTATCCAGTAAATAAGATTGATCAAGCATGTCACGTTCATGATGTCGCGTATAAAAGTAAGGATTTGCAACACCGACATCTCGCGGATGTGAAATTGATTCACGCGTTAAATTCTATACCTAATAAATCTCTCAGAGAAAAATTAGCTAGTTTTCTAGTAAAAACTGCTATGAAAGGTAAACTAGTGTTAGGGGCTGGTAATTAATTATATAACTATCATAATGGAATCTGTTTATTATTCCCCGAGAGGATTTTGGAGAGGTAAAGCAGCGATTAGTAAACTCGCCGAAGCAGCAAAAGTTTCACGTGATGTCGCTGCATCATGGTTAGCACGACAGGCAATATGGCAAATCTTCCTAAGTCCACCTAAAAGAATTCATTACGCGTAGTTTGATGTTAGTGTCCCTAATGAAGTTCATCAAGCAGATATTTTGTTTTTACCACACGATACTATTAAAACACGTGGACGAAAATCACGCACGTACAAATACGCATTGACTGTTGTTGACGTTGCGAGTAGATATAAAGAAGCGGAGCCATTATCAACGAAAACAGCATCCGAAGTTGCATCTGCGTTCGAACGAATTTATCATCGAGGTGGTCTACGATGGCCAAAACTACTACAGGTTGATCCCGGTAAAGAATTTCTTGGAGTAGTATCATCGTTGATGAAGAAACATAATGTTAAAATCAGACGAGGACATACTGAAATTCATCGTGATCAGGCAATCGTTGAACGATTTAATAGAACACTTGCTGAGCGGTTATTCGGATATCAATACGCAAAGGGAAATATCTACTGACTTCAAAGATAGATCTCGTGAATGGGTTGCAAGATTACCGAGTGTGATAGCTGCGTTGAATAATGAAATTACTCGTGCAACTTCCATGAAACCTTCTAATGCGATCAAAAAAAAAAATATATACCCAATGGTTACGGACGACATGAATCTTTCTCTCAACCGGTATTAGGTAATGTTACAGTTAGATATTTATATGAACCTGGCGAACTTGAAGGTGGTAAAAAAAGAGCAACCGATCCTATCTGGAGCGTGACTACACATAAAATTTCTAGCGTGGTTAGATCCACTGGAAGACCTGCCATATACAGACTAGATTCTACTGCCCCTCAGCGTGGATTTGTACGTGAACAATTACAAATAATTCCTGAGGATACACAATTACCACCAAGCTCAATTTTGTAAACGTTCAGAACCTCGACGTCGATTACACTCAAGACAAGTCAGCATTACATTATCACGTATATGACCGAGATCACTATTAATTCTGTCTACGGTAAATTGTCTTGGATTCGAATACTGCCATGACATATTACAGTTGCAACTTGCGCAATGATTATTCTGTAGTTGTTTTAGTTTTATAATAAATTCAACATCAATATCAAAGTCATGATTATTTTTTTTGTCACACTGCTTATAACCAGATAGTTTTTTTTTCTTATTACGTCATTATTAACAGTTTGATCATTATCTTCTATAAAATTCATAATAACCCTATGTAGTTGAGATATTCTCCTGACTCGAGATACGGCGAGATAGACTAAATTTGACCACTCGATCCTATCATCTACAATCCAGATTTTAGTATCAGTTATAGTTAATCCCTGTGACGAGTGAATCGTTATAGCGTATCCTAACGTCCACGGCGATTTATTCATACTCAGCGCATTCTCAACGACATTAATATCGACTAAAACAATGGCATTCAGTACAAGATTTTGTACCCTTGGTGGAACCAAGGCACCTGGTATTTCAACTTCAATATTCTGTCGTCGAGTATCTGAGAGGCGATAACACAAAGGTACAGGTAGATCTGAAAATTTTTCTTTATGTAACAAAAATAATTTCTTTTGCAGTTCATCACGAACTATCTTTCTACTCGCGACTATTAAATCAGCGGGATTCCATGAAGTCCAAAATTCATTCATAGAAGTCTCTGGAATTACTCCTCGCATTATCTCACATTGTACTCTGTCTGGTTGAAGTCTGATTAATTTTTTAAACTCTTTTAGCGGTTCATCGATAGCTCTATGGTCATCATTTATTTCTTCATAATAATTTACGTTATTCTTCAGCCATTCATGTGGAGACTCTCCAACAAAGGGTGGTGGTTGACCATGATCGCCGCACATAATCACAGCAGTATTCTTCAATAACAACCAATCAAGAAATGTTTTTAGTGTTTCTAACGACACCGTGCATATCTCGTCCCATATAATATATTTAGGTATATATTTTTCACCCATCCGCGATGGGGTCCATGTGTCTCCGCACCATCTAAAGAAACTGTGATATGTACACGATTTTACTCCTCGTTGTTTTATTTCTCTAGCAAGTTTATGTGTAGGTGTCAAAACAATATCTGAACTATTATTCATAAATAAATTAATTACACGAGTTGTTTTACCTGACCCTCCACACCCATTAAGATAAACAGTCTTATGTCTAGATACAGGATCATACACAGATGGTGCAGATGACTTTAATATTTGATTATTATTTTTGTAATATATCTCCACAATTTCAACATCTGCAGATTCAGAATAACTAAATATATTTTCTTGTTTTATCCTCCACGTCCCCCATTCATCATTACCGAGTTTTAATAAATTTTTATATTTTTTATGTACATAAAATGAATCCGTAGCGACTCTGACGGCGTGATGAGGAAATTTATTTATCATCGATAGTAGGTTTATCGAAACATAAGCTAACATCGAAGATCTTAAATGAGTAAACTGCGGTGACTCGCCATCAAGGTAGCTCACAATGGTACCTAGTTTCGTTCTATCTGATAAATAAGCATTACATCTGTTTATGAACGTATTTTTCTCAGTTGTATCAGCGATTATAAAATCTAGTTCAGCGTCGTCCATAATCAATCTTGTACAATGTCGTTTATAATCGTATGAACCACCTTGAGTAAATTTACCGATTATTTTTCTACCGAGATCTTTTGTAAATTTCTCATCATGTTCATTCCTGCATTTATTTATTTTAATAATATGATCTTCATCAATATCAGGGAATTCTTTCCTGGTATCATCAATATTAAATCTGTTCGGTTCTGGTAACCAAACTTGCTTCTGTGAATTATACGATATAATCGCTTCAGTTACTCTCAACGATATTAAAAATCCAGCATCAAGTATATACCGTAATAGTACTATCGGAACCCAACATTTTTCTGAAAAATGTCTTCCAAACCAAGCATAAGTAATCGGATGGAGATTTTCTGCAAATTCGAATAATTCTACATGAGCAAATCCGGTTAAGTCAAAATCTGGTAAATGTCCGTTTATCGCAACCTTGGTCATGTCATGTGTAGGATGTCCGAATCTCTTAAAGTACTTAGAACATACTCCATATCCAAGAAAACTCCCAGGATAACACGCTACCA